>JABAJS010007665.1:0-37751 GCA_018221635.1 Tephrocybe sp. 10521TJB
CGACGAGAATCGGAAAGCAACGGACGCTGTTGAAGCTTGACTTTGCGCGGATATCAAGAGCAATTCGGTTATGTACCGAGTGCAGGTCTATCCTGATGAATTTAAGTGACGGGACCAGACAGAATAGGGCGAAGCAAATGTTTTCCGTGAGTACTTGCGCGCTGAGCAGCGCCGTGTAAACACGTACCGAACAACTATGTACGTGCTCTAACTATATACCTTTCACCGCATGGCGAACACATGTTCCCGTGGCGATCGGTCAAGGTCGCACCTCATGTATTTACTTTCATCATATCCGTCACCTCTCTCTAATATTGACCCTCGCGTGTGTCATTTAGATCTTCTACGAGACTACAATTCTGTGTTAGCCCTCGTCAAGTCGTCTGTCTGGCGTCAACGTAGGCATCGTTCTGGTGATTTTCGTCGCTCGCATAGAGCGGGCGCAAAGCTCTGCAATGTCTCCCAGGCGACTCTCTACAGAAGAATCATCGAGAGGAAACCCACCCCTCAGCGACGCAACACAACGATAAACCTTGACATGACCAGATGGGCGATCCATGCCTTCACAGGGGGTCTCCCGACTGACAGCAGGATCCGGCAAGCGATGAGGAACAAGAACCTGACGAAAGAGTTCAGAGCCTTCTTATGGAAAGCGACCCACGGAGCTTTCAAGATAGGGACCTACTGGAATAACATACCCAATTACGAGCACAGAGCGATGTGCCCGCAATGTGATGCCTTGGAAGAACTCGAACATATCCTCACGGACTGCAGGGTCTCCGGCCAGGATGAAATCTGGAGGCTCGTGGGTAGTCTGTGCGAAAGAGGGGCATGAGATGGACGAAACCGAGCATGGGCGCGCAACTGGGCTGCCATCTGTCGACCCCCCAATATATCTCCGGAATCATGAATAAAGTGGCAGGGAGGTGGATGTACGCGATATTGGTATCCGAGTCGACGCGTCTGATCTGGAAGATCAGATGTGAATAGAGAATTGCACGAGGAGCGGACCCTGAAAGAGCCTCAGCCTTCACGACCGAGGAGATCAAGGCTCGCTGATGCAATACGGTATCGAGAAGAATGAAAATGGACTGCCTGGCTTCCGACAGAGCGCGTTACGGGGCGAGAGCAGTATGTCAAAAATTAGTAACAGACACATGGTCCGGGCTGTTACCAGAAGGGATCGTGCCGCACAAGGCATGGAGAGCGGCAGTGTCAGGGTTTTAGTGGCGTACTTGTTGCATATTCTCGCGGTTCGCAGCTCGCTATCTTACTTCTACCTCCATAGCAAGGAAGTTGCACTCAGGCCATCGCACTCAAGCTCGCTTTCGACTGGAGTTATGTACATTGTCATGTACAGTGCAAGTTTCTATTATACAGATAGCGTTTTCAATTTCAATGTGGTTGATCACATGGAAGAAATCTTCGCCTATCAACTTCCTTTCAAGCCAAGTTCAACTACCATCTGACAGCGACATGACAGCTCTGAGGGTGCTATGACTCTGAGGTTGTGGCCCCTCTTTGCCTTTGTTATCTTCACCTCTGCTCGTATAAGTACTCGCGTTGCTTTTCCGTTCTCTACACAGCTTGGCGATGCTTTTTTTGACAACAACAAAGATACTACTAGTGCTCCATCCGTAATCGAATGGGACCTCAATAACCCTCCTGAAGAAAATAGTACGAATCACCTGGTTTTCGACACAGTGTATTCTTTATTACAACACTGGCCAAATACCCGTTATCGCAATGGTGAGTATCAAATATTCAAAGAATTGTTCGAGATGGTGACGTGTGGCACAGGACACAATATCGTGCCAGGAACCATACCACTGGGAACTCAATTGTACCATGGGACAGATGGTTCAGACGTTCCAAACACACCTGAATGGCTTGCCATGGATCCAGAGCATTCATATCTCTTTTGTCGAGGCCTGCGGGGCGAAGGGTGTTGGCATCTCACGTTCGTGACAGCCCGACCGCTGAAGATCATCTACTTCGATGGAAGTAGTGCAGCCAAGATGGAGGGTGGTCCGATGGATAGCCAGGATATTCTACTGTGGGGCACCACTAAACCTGAGTGGACGCACGAGGAACGGAAAAGGATCAACGAGTTGTGCGCGTGGGGGAGAAATTTTGGCATCGACGGTTTCGTCAGGTACGTCTTCGACAATATCGACCCCCGTGTCAGTTTATTTAACGTCTCTACAGGATGGTCATGGACTTGTGAGTATCGTTAGCGACTCTGCCAACCCGCCGAATACAAATTGAATTCAACCACCAAGTGAAATCATGTTGTGCGATTTCAATAGCGGCTTACAGCCTGTTTCCAAACTTCAATTGACTTCCCCGATAATCGACCAGCCAACTGAAGATCCCCGTCTGGTTGTCATGTACGACCGAGTGCCTGCAGCAGCCGCTGAGGCTGGTTGACCCCCGCATACAACTCGATCTTTCTCAGCTGGTATCCTTCTATGATACAGAGCTTGTTCCGAGTCTTATACCGTCACGCTTGGGCCAGACTCGATACGAACATCGTCTCCACAATATCTCCTCACTCGATGTGCAACTCGTGATGAATGCACTCTCTAGTACGCTCACAGCGCCAAGGCAAGCCAGCGGGGTGGATTGGATGGGTCTCTTCCGAGTCATCACGCTACGATATGCCGATCGCCTGGAGGTCATACACCACCACCTCAACGTCACAGACCATGACATTGCATCGCGTTCCCCATTGGTCATTGGTCATTTGGTGTTAGATCAGTTGAAAATTATCTTAACTCCCTACATGATTCACAACGTTGTTCCTCTACCGGGGGATCCCAAAATCAACGCTTGGGCTAGCCCTGTATATCGGCACTGCGCAACCACTCACACTGAATACATTGCCTCGTTTTCTTGGCTAATGCGTTCCGAGCACCTCCTTCTGCGCGCGATTGAGGGCACCAATCGCGAAATTTGACGTGTCATCGTGAAGATGTGGGCCCTGGCCGTTGCGGAAGGCCTTGATCCTGCCTTGCCGCCTCCCTTTCCATCACATGTGATCAAGCATAAAAACGACAAGAGATTGCGAGCTGTGCTGAATACGTGGAGGCGTGATATCACTGGGCTTATAGGCTGGCTGGATTGGAGCATTTGGTTCAAATGTAGGCCCGCTTGTAGCTTTGAGGTGGGATTTCTAACTTGCTTCTATATTTCACTTCTGACGCAACTGCGTCCCAGGAAATGTGTTACTTACCGACTTGGTCCTTATTCCGGAGGCGTGGACGGACATCGAAGGATAAGGAAGATTGGCTGACTCCACAGCCTAGATGCGTTCGTCGAGTCGAACCATATGCTATTGATACTTGGGACCTCTAAATTCAATTTTTGGGGAATATGAAACAAAATGATATCGCCAATCGGAAAAGTATGTCCTGCGGATTCTAGTTGAACTCATTTCTATTGTGAGACTCTTTCATCGCGAACGTATCTATATGAAAATTCCATATCAGCTTATGAAGTGTCTGATAATATCGACGCAATTGCATGGGATACCGACGCGCTCGTTTTCTTTCATCCCCTCCCAATATTTTCACTTTCCGTTCCAGGTCTTTGATCTTCGCCGCATTCTCATTGTTCTCCCTGTCATATATTTCTAGTTCTTTCGCTTCATGTTTTGCCTGTATGCTTCTTCCTGGCTACGAGGCCGAAAGGCAAGGTATTGAATGCCTACTTACGACTGAAAAGGTTGTAGATTGGCTGCATGCAGTGGATGATGTCCGCAAGAATTATCAGATAATAGAACGGAAGCGGGTCGGGGAAGGTGAGGGTGGACAAAGTGAGTCGTGTTGCTGGTGGGATAGCCAGGTCACGGTGCCATTTGCTACACGGACAGTCGACTCCGACTCCGAAGATGGGATATAGTGAACAGGTGAGCTACTTACCCGACCGAGCTCGTGGAAGAAGAGTAAGGAGGCGCAGCCAACTTCGCGCGAAGAATGTGAGTCATTGTACCGATTTTATGTAACTGTGGCGACTTGCTGCCGCAAGTTGACATCGATTGTTTGACAGACGTTTACTCGGGCCACAAATTGGATGACACAATCCTTCCATGTAAAAACTACTCATTTTAATTTGGGGTTTTACATACTTCAGACTCTCCATCGCACATCAAGCCGCTTCCTGTGAGTTGGCGGCTGCAGCCCAAATGGCCTCCACCGCCCCCCAATACCTTTTCGGCTCCAATTTCGCATGGGACACATGAGGGGTATCCTCAAACACCTCAACCTTGACGTCGAATCCAGCCGCCTTCCCCTCATTCGCATGTTCCTCGACTTCATGAAATGCAACCACCTCATCCTTCTTTGAGCACAGATACAATCTTGGTGTGCTTTCCCGCGTCCAGGGCAAGATATTCGGGCGATTAAGATCAATCTTGAGGATCTCCAGCGGGTTCTTTAACCCAAATAACCACTTCTTGACAGCCGCGTAGAAGAACAACCAAGCGATGAGGGCGTTCAAGAAGGGACGGAGCATAGGGCTTCTGACTAGGCCAGACATGGCGTTTCTGGCGTGTTTCACGTCACCAAGGCCTGGGCACGAGTCGAAAACAATAGCGCAAGTACTTGGTTTGAAGATGTCCCATTCGGGGAAACGGGCTTTGAGGAGACGGCTGAAGCAAGTGAGCTGGCTGCCGCCGCCTTGGAGACCAATTAGTTTCAGGAAGAGGCGGGTGTGTGTGATAGTATATACCATTTGAGAAAGCGTGGATTAGCAGACGTGGCCGAGTGATTTTTGTAGACTTCGACGCGCTAGGAAGATAACCGAGAGCCTGAAGCACCTCTATGACTGGCTCTAAGTTTCTTTGCTAAAGTAAGAAAGTTACGGCTCTCATTCAAGGCTAAGTCAATGAGATAAACATACGCGAGTTGTCTCTCGGCTTATAAAGAACGAGTATTCACATTTGATCAGGATATTCGTTGCCTTGGGGTAAATGTCGTGATGAAATTTGGTATATTTTAGGAGATGAGTCAACTTGGCTCCGGCTAGAAATTTGATGCGTTAGTAGCAAGTCTGCGAAGGTAAGGAATCACTTACCCCATCCGAAAGTAAGTATCAAGCTGTGAAGAAGGGGAATCAAGTCTATGTCAAACTCTTTCGGGGGAAGACAACATACTTCGGCGGCTGAACTTTTAAGTCACTCGAACTCAAACTCGCTGAATTTGTACTCGGGGTGGTCAAATAGATCCCCTTTGCGATACACTGCAAGTCTCCGTTAAGTGCTTGAGCCATGATGGGTATTTTGATAGAGGTCGTCGTATATGAGCAAGCCATAATATCATGATGGATGTTCGGCATTTTACGCTCCTCTATATTCCCTGTGCCGAATCAAATGATATCACATGTCTGGGCGTTATTAACTCTCGGACGGTGGTCCTGTTTGTAATTCGAGGAGTATGATAACAGTGTGAGGGTTACGTTAATTAACGGGTTGGCCAGTGGAGGACTTCAACAAAATTGTTTGTACTTGCGTGCCTTGACAAACATCATTTATTTTTTCGTCTTCTTCTCATCGCCACCGAGGACGACGTCAATTTCATTTCAAAAGATTGAAGATCAGAGAACTCTCAATGGAGGCTTCAGTGCGTGTTAATATCGTTCACTGCGGCCAACTCATTTACAAAGCAGCAGACAGGGTTCAAATGTTCTAAACCGCTCAATGCAAGGACTCTGGTCAAATCACAGGCGCAGTAGATTGAACATAAACTCTACTGTGTCGCCAGGGATATCACCATCTTCCACACCTGCGATAGAGGAGCCTTCGTCTTCAGTCTCGACGCCACCACCAGTACCACCAGAAACGCCTGAGCCAGTTTTAGGAACACCTGTTTCCCAAGATCCTACGGCTGTAACTGATGGGCAACCGTCTACGGGCAGTGGAAAGCGTAAAACACGGTCTGCGCGCCCGCCAGAGTCGGGCAGTAAACGAGCGAAGATAGCCTCGGCCTCTGGTGGAGGTGCGATCGCGAAGGACCATACGCCACCAACCGCACGGCTAGCAGACCTGGGGGGTGTCGAAGCTTGCGTAGAGAAAATGCTAGAACTCGTCGCCATGCCTCTGTGTCACCCCGAGATCTATCTCCACACGGGCGTGCAGCCGCCGCGAGGTGTTTTGTTGCATGGGCCACCTGGATGCGGAAAGACGCTACTGGCTAACGCGATGGCAGGCGTGAGTACATGATCCCCTCACAATTTTTCTTCTAACCAAAATTTTCAGGAACTCGGGGTGCCTTTCATTAATATTTCTGCCCCTTCAATAGTTTCGGGCATGTCGGGCGAGTCCGAAAAAACCCTTAGAGACACTTTTGAAGAAGCCAAGGCAAATATGATCGTTTTAATGTTGTATCTATGTGTCTGATTTGTGCATCTTAGCGTGTGGCCCCGTGTCTTCTCTTCATCGATGAAATTGATGCCATTACACCCAAACGTGAAAGCGCACAACGAGAGATGGAGAGGAGGATTGTTGCACAGTTCCTCACATGTATGGATGGTACGTATGCTGCACATCTTTATCTCTATTTTTGACTGACTGTCTGTTCAGACATGTCATGGAACAAAACAGATAACAAACCGGTCATTGTCATGGGGGCTACCAATCGTCCGGACTCTCTTGATGCAGCTCTTCGGAGAGCTGGAAGATTTGATCATGAAATTAGTATGGGTGTTCCCGACGAGGAAGCTCGCGCAAAGTAAGATTGACCGATCACGTCGAACTCTCAGTCATTCATTGTATTCTAGAATTCTGAAAGTACTCTGCGCTAAACTCCGTCTAGCGGGTGACTTTGACTTTGCAGTCCTTGCGAAGGCTACACCAGGTTACGTTGGAGCGGATTTGTCTGCGCTAACGGGCGCTGCGGGAATCATCGCTGTCAAAAGAATTTTCAAGCAACTATCCGATGGAACGTTGGTCCTACCAGATCCCCTACCAGGATCCACTCAATCTGAAGATGTCGCCATGGTTATCGACCAGACCCCGCTAACCGCCAACGATTCACTTCCAAAATCGAATACACCATTCTCACACATGGTACCGGATGCGTCCCCCGGTTCTATCGCTCACTTCCTCAATGCCCACCCAGATCCCCTCACCGAAGAGCAGCTGGCGCCGATCTGCATCAACGCGTTGGACTTCCTGCAAGCGTTGAAACATGTACAGCCGTCCTCCAAGCGTGAGGGTTTCGCTACTGTTCCCGATGTAACCTGGTCGGATGTCGGTGCGCTCCACGGAACGAGGGAGGAGCTGCACATGGCCATTGTGCAGCCTATCAAGAGGCCGGAACTGTTCAATGCTGTGGGCATTTCGGCTGCTTGTGGTGTTCTATTATGGGGCCCACCAGGTTGTGGGAAAACGTTATTGGCAAAAGCCGTGGCCAATGAGTCTAAGGCAAACTTCATCAGCGTTAAAGGTCCCGAATTGCTCAACAAGGTATGTAGTTAGACAGATATCGACTCTTAATCGGTTGACTGAAAGACAAATTTAGTATGTCGGTGAGAGTGAGAGAGCAGTCCGGCAGGTCTTCTCTCGGGCTCGTGCTTCTTGTCCTTGCGTCATATTCTTTGACGAACTCGATGCACTCGTCCCACGACGAGACGATAACCTGGTACGCCACCAGCTTCGTTACCCACGATGTACCACTAACGATCCTAATAGTCCGAGTCTTCTGCGCGTGTCGTCAACACCTTGCTAACTGAGCTCGACGGCCTCGATGCCCGCAAAGGTGTCTATGTCATCGCTGCGACTAACCGGCCAGACATGATCGATCCAGCCATGGTGCGCCCAGGGCGGCTCGACAAACTCCTCTATGTCGACCTCCCCTCGCCAGACGAGCGCGCCGAGATCGTGCGCACCATGACACGCAAAGTACCACTGGGTAGCATGGACGGTGCATCGGTACACCAGGTGCATCTCGGCGTCGAGGTCCTTGTCCGGGAGCGGTGCGATGGGTACAGTGGTGCGGATCTTGCGGCACTCGTGCGCGAGGCGGGTGTCATCGCGCTCAGGCGAACTCTTGGTGCGCTCGATGAGATGGACTCGGTGGGCATAGTGCCAGCCGAGTCTGAAAAGGTCACGGTGCAAGTGGCAGACTTTGCTACGGCGCTAGGGAAAGTAAACCCGAGTGTTAGTGCGGCGCAGAGGAGGAAATATGAGGCGCTGCGGAATAAATTCGCGGGGCTACCTGTTAGATTGGGCAAAGATGAAGAGGACAAAAGGGTCGAGGAAAAGATTGGCAGCAATGCTTGATAGTGATTCGTAAAATGTCCTGCATTGGTGGGGGTCCAATGTACAAATAGGGTTCTATGCGTCTCCGACCCTCTTCACACCCACTACAACGCGGTCGTTGCGTTTCCAAAATTCTACCATGATTTCTGCAAGCTTCCTTGGATCGTCCTGAGCAGTGAGAGTTTAGAACAGATAAACCAGGAGAGAGGACTCAAAATAAACCTCCTGCAGCATGTGCCCAACATTTGGGATGACAACCATTTGAAACTTTCCCTGCATCTGCCCGATGATCAGCTCCTTGTCTAGCCGATCGGTTCCTGCTAGAATGAGGATTCGGGCCGCGCGCGCTTGAAGGAAAGTGCTGGATAGTCCTTGAAACCAGCCTAAGTGCTTTCATGAGTACGCGGATCGCTCAGAATTATGCAAAAAAAAATATCCAGAGACGAATCTTACTTAGCCAATATGGTGCGGTGGAGCGGAGTGACGTGCGCCATCCGTAGGGGCGCACTGCGGTTGGGTCGGAAACTATAATTGACGGCACGGAGATTCGCGCAGAATGAGCATTTCGTATCGTCTTAGTCACCACACTATAAAATGCACTTAGCGAAGAATGAGACCCGAAGTGAGGAACTTACTGCCATTCTACTGCTTCTTCGATGCTGTCGAACCCGTCTGGGCGTGTGTTCAAAAGGTTGTTCATAAGTGGTAAAGCTTCAATCGCAGATCCTGTCACGGTCGATTTGAAAGAGACTAAATCACGGATAAGGAGCGCGATCACCTTCTACAACATCTAGAACAGCCACTCCTGTGATTCGGTATTTATGTTCCAACAGAATGGGACAGCTCCGCGTAACTACCGAACCGCCCATGCTGTGGCCCACGAGCTGACGACACAAATCAGTCAACAGATTTCTAGGTTCAGAGACAACACTACCAAAAGCGAAGGCGCAACAGCAGGATCAGGAAAGATGACCCGTATCACTTCGGAAAAGTCAGCTACCAGGACGTCGACAGAAAGATCGTTATCTGTTTGGTCCGAGGTCGAGGTAGTCTTGCCTAGTGCAATCATGAGCCTCCAGTTAGATTGCGCGAGGTCTACTTACCATGTCTGCGACTATCTACGGCGAGAACGCCGCATTCTCTTGCGGTCATACCCGCGATTTCCTTTGCAAAACATGCGAAACTCAACCCCGAGTAACCAGCCCCATGGTGGCAAACCATGACCGTCCCATCAGAGAAGGCTGGTGGGGTGTAGTAGACGCGACAATCGAGCCCACGCGACGGAACGTCAACCTGAACCGCCTCTTCAAAAAATGAGCTGGCAGAGATAGGCGCGAAATCAGGATTAGGTGCACGAGCGGCTCGTGGATGTCGCGCTGGCCTTTAATTGTGTAGTTATTTTTGATGGTAAATATGAATGCCACTGAAATAGAACTTGCATAGCAGGAGGCCCCATGCCACTACCAGGGAGGCGTCCTATGGTGCTGGCGGCCTTCGGGTCGTCCCCATCTTCCTCCTCCACTACATTGGGTGGCAATGACGGTAATTGAGATATCCTAGCGCTCAAAGCCGAACGAAGGAGATTTGACATGTTTCAAAAGCTTCCGTGTCCTTCCAATTTATGGCGTGTAGTCGTCTAGCTATTAAACTGCTCGTAGAAGCCGTTCTTTTTGAAGTTCACTGGCAGTTTGTGTCGTATACGAGATAGATCATGATGATCATTGATAGATAACAAGATCAAGAGATTAGATTATACAGGATCTTATTGAATAAATAATTCACGCAATGACTTTTTCGAAGATCTGACCCATTCACTTTCTCGATGTCTCGCTGGCTTGAGGGAAATTCACTACGAAAAAAAAATCTACGTAGAAGCCACACGATAGACAGAAAATCTGGGGTTTGGCTGGTAATACAAGAGAGTCATAGAAAGAAAGGGCGAAACCGGAATCCCGACGACGGTATACATGGCAAAAGATGAGCATATCAATAATCAGTTCTGTTGGTCCACAGCTTGGCTCGCTATTACGCTACAATGATCCGTCTCTGGCTGCAATTCCTGCTCCATAAAGCTTCCTGTGGCGTGGACGGAGTCTGTCGCGGCCTGTTGCAGAACAATACGAGACCTGCTGTTTGCACTATACGACGGCCAGTTGGGTGATCTGGAGAGCTTGTAGGTGTTGGGATTCCCTGCACGCACGAAGGAGAGCCAGTATGCGATCAGCTCTGCGGCAAAGGCGGTTTCAATCGGTGTCATTGGGGTGAAGGTTGTCGTTCCATTAAACCTGGAAAAGGCTCTCGTTATTGGGCGCACTTTCAGCATAATGTATGAAAGGTTTACCCTGTATTAGTCCCAAGGAACATCATCCAATTTTCAGCAGCATGGGCTACACCGAGGCCCGACGAAGTCGGGTTGGGCTGGTTATAACGGTACGTCCAAGAAGGCACCTTCTTCGAGAAACTTGTAGCCATGATCGACCGCTACCGTGATGTATTTGAGAAATAATGAAAATAAAAAGGACAAAACTCGGTGCTCACAGCACATCTCACAGAGACATCGCCGGTAAGCGTCTGCGTGCGCAGCGCATCGGAAGCGAATTCTGTCTCTGGGTAAGACTAATAGTAATGATTAGGAAGAAACATATCGCAATGATGACCAAAATACCTCTTGTAATTCGGCAATGTCTGCACTGGTAATCGATGGACAGTATTGGGTCAAAGCATCAGCTATCGTGTCCCCTCCAGCGAGGGTTTCGTTGGTCGTCGCTCTAAGCACTTGTTAAGCACAGCTTCACCAACAGATACCAGTACGCACCCAACAACGAGAGGCACAGAAGCAAACTTCCCAGAAGTGACAGACTGAGTGGGATATTTAGTAAACACTTTCCCGTCAAGAACCGGGTGAAACGTCTTGTACAGAGACCCAGTGCTACAAGTCGTGTCAATGCGGTCTCCCAGTACCATTAAAGAATGCTCTCACAAAGCAGACGAACTACCAGCGTCCTGAGCGCGTGCCAAGGCACTGACACTAGCGGATCTCAGACAAGCCAACTGATCTGAGATTGAACCAGATCCACAGCCTGCTTGTTGTGCATAGAATTGGAACAAAGGCTAAAGAAATTAGCACAATCAAATAACACAGCTTGAAGCCTCGAAGGAAGGGCCTCACTTCTTGTTGCTCCGGCGTGGGCAGGGGGGTTCTGTATACGCTCTGTGCAAAGGCACTATGAAACAAGTTCTCCTCTCCGTTGGCAACAAGATGAAGTTCGACGGAGGCTCCACCTGCGCTCTCGCCGTTGATGGTCACCTGGTCTGGATTTCCACCAAAGCTCGCAATGTGGCTCTGAATCCATCGCAAAGCCTCAGTTTGGTCCAAAAAACCTGCATTGAAGTCACCGAGTTCAGAAACTCTGAACTCGGGTGTGGCGAGAAAGCCGAAAGATGAAAGACGGTAGTACACCGAGACAATCACTACATTTGGGCTCTGGTGGATCCAGTGATTGAAAGGCCAGTTAGCAGGGTTTCCGTATATATAACCTGTGGATATTCCTCATTTAGAAATGGGATTAATAGAGTGGCTACGATCCTACCTCCGCCATGGATGTACACCAGGACGGGCACTGCAATCCAGTCACTTCATAATCCAAGTCAATGGTTAGTTATCGCTTACAATTACTCCCCTTTTTCACACCGGACGGTGCATAAATATTGACCTTGAGACAATCCTCGCTACCTGCGCCCCCAGCATCTCCAGCTACATAGTGATCTTGAGGAAAACAGTAATTCAAAAGCATGTGTTCTTACCTCCAGTGGTGCCTTGAATACAAAAGTCAGGATATTTGGTCGCATCAATCACAGCTCCTTTCGATTCAAGAGAGACTCTGGCAGTATCCAAAGGCAGCGGAGCTCGGAACCTTCTCTGACCCAGTGGAGGTTCAGCATACGGAATCCCCAAGTAGGCAACGGTGTTCGGAAACGTTTGATTTCCAAGGTATTTAGCGTAGCCCGTGTCAATGATAGGGCCTGTTGTCTTTTGTGTGTATCCGTTAAGGAAAAAGCTCGCGAGAAGAACTCCAGAAAGCGAGAGCCACATGGTGGGTGAAAAAATGTCACCCCATTTCGTGAGCATGGGCATTTTATCGACTTTCGAAAGATCGATGTTTCCCGAAGAAGGACCAATATGATGATGAGTTGGGTCACGAGAGAGGGAGGAAGAGCAGATGTAAGGTTGAGGTGAGAGCCGAGGCGGCATAACCGTTCGTCCGACGGCCCGGAATTGGGCATTGTAGAAACAATCCAGACATAATTGGGAGGGAGCTCCTCCATAAGAACCGTCCTTGAAGTCGTAAAGGGTCGTAATACTTTCAAGCAAGCATGGAAGGAGTGGAGAAGAATCATAAAAATATCGTACTCCTCAGTCATGCGGGCCGCGCCCACCCAGCACCCCACCAGGAACTTGTAGCGGCATCTGCCGAAGTTATCCCACGTCCTTTCCTTCGAATTCCTATCCCTGAATGTTCGGACTACCTCCTCCTCCTCCTCCTCAGTCGGACATCACGAAATGTCACACCTTAGTCATGGTGTCAAATTCTAGTTCCACTCGGACAAAAGACGTTGAGACTGTCGGATAATTGCATTTGCGTTGCGTATATACTACAAAGATGTATGAGAAATGTACTGTAAATGACGAACGATTATATGTTGGCTGGTAAGTATACTGGTCATGAGGATATGATACCGTATAGGCAGAAGAGACTGTCCAAGGGCTATTATAATTGGTTAGCCCGGGCATATTAAGTCCGATGGGCTGTTGAGACAGACCTGCAAGATTGAGTAGATTATTGTATGTCGTAGGGTCAAAGGGTGCTGTCAATGTATAGGATTAGCTGTCGATGTGAAGGCGCGTCTGAGTTGTGTCGAGTCGCGTCTCGTTGAGTTCCAGGACCGCGCCGGTATAAACTTCCTTCCGCCCAGCTGTAAGCACTCTCAAGAGCAACTTAACTTAAACTGAACCGAGTTCACCTCTCAAAATTTGTAACTGTAATCTCTTATCGATACCAACGAAAGAATCTTCAATTTAATAGCTGAAGCTTCGACCAGGTAACAAATGAAATTTAGGTCCTCAGCCAAGTTCCTGAGTGACACGCCGTTCCGCAATGTCCATATTTCCAGTATAAATCCTTCCTCAACTATAATCCAAAACTGAGTCGCACATAATCAGATTATCGAAGTTTCTCATAACTGGATAGAAAACTCACTTGACTGTTTCTCTAAACAATAGACCTTTCCATGTGGAAATCCCTGGGATGCATTCGACGATTGACGACGGTCGCAGCAGGCGCCACAGGGATTTCACGTGCATAAAGTGCACCTCGGTAGTACCGGACGTCGAGCCCGTGGCCGTAATTTGCGCGGGGAATGATGGCTGCGCCCGAGAATGCGGAGGCGGCAAGAACGACGAGGGCGGTGGCAGTGAATGAGAATTGCATTGTGATGATAGGGTTCGAGTTGATCAACTTCGCCTGGAAGAGATATGAAGGGTGTAGGAGGACGCGGAGAAACACAAGACCGAGCTTGCGAGGTGAACGGGGTGGTGAAGGCTAGCTTACAGAATTGAAATGGAGTCCTAGTTTCTTTTAAAGATTCCTAATGCCGAATGATGGTGAGAATCTGATGGTTTCAAGACACGTTCGATCAAATCTCCTGAGGGATGATTGGATGATGCATATGATGTGTTGTGTGATGATGTGATATGATCGCAGATATAGGCGGATGCCCAGTGGTCACTGAGTCAGCCGTGGTGCGCATACTCAATGTATTCACAAGGGAAGGGGTGTTTAAGCATTCAATGTCCTGGAAAGCAGGTTAATGATAGATTTTTCATGGTGCCAATCGCCTGATGGTGTGTGGAAGGAGGCGATCAATGGTTGCTGGTTTCACAATTTTGATGGAGCGTTGGTTGACTGTCACTTGTTTCTGGGCTATTAAATTTCAAACCGTGCGTTTGGTAGGTAGGCTCTGACATTAGTACTGGAACTTGCAAGGTAGGAAAGTGAGAATCCTTTTTTGATGGCCTGCATTAATCATTTCTTGGGACACAATTGAATTTACCTCCCCTGAGGGAGTTGTACTGAGAGAAAAAAGTCGACTCAACAGGCTCAGGCCAACCAAACTATCGAGGGGACACATCATGGTTTACCACAATTGTCGATCACATGCTGCTTTGCTCGCTTCTGTTCTGAACCACCGACTCCTGGGACGTCCTCCGGCGCTTCCCCGTCCTGGTTGAGCTTATGTGAAGGTAACGTCAGCGGTGAGGCATAATAATACTCTATTAGAGAAAACTCACGCGGGTACGGTCAGCGCCAGCGTTGATAAGAACCACCGCAGCCTCGGCGTGAGCCGAGTCCATCGCGAGATGCAGAGGGGTATTTCCTGACGGTGAAAGTAAGCCTTATGGGGAGTCAGGAACATGAGAAGCGGTCACCAATGCGATCGGCCGTATTCAGACGAGTTTTAACACTTCCAGGGTTAGAGGAATCTAATAAAAGTCGAATGAACCCAATTGAGCCGGTAGTCGCAGCTCGATGGCTATGAATCGCGAGATATCAGTCACATAGAAGCGAAGAGAAGACGCCTGCATACAGAGGTACTTGGTTAGCTTTATCCTTCGCATTGATCTAACAAAGAGAGTGAGAACTCCTCGGTTGTAAACCCACATAAGGTGACGCACGTCTGCGCCCCTAGAAATCAGGAGCCTGCCAATCTGAAGTCTAATGGTCAGCGCGCGATGGTGGTGTTGACAGTCTAACGGCATGCCTCAATACGCGACTTGGATGCGGCGTAGTGCCTTGAGGGCCATAGAAGCCTAGTTATTCGATATAGATCATCGAAGAGGAAAGAATCCGAGCTTACAGTGGTGTGATGCCTTTGTCGTTCTTCCTGTTCCACACGTTCAGAGTATATTAGACTTTGAAGGCGATGCGACCCACCTATTTACGTCGGCACCAGCACCTACCAGTTCTTGAACAACTTCATCGTGGCCAGCACTTACTGTATTTGATCCATGGCTGAGAGCTGGTGCTACACGTACAAGTAGAGTAAATAAAAACCTGCAATATGGAGTGAAGTCCAGCCGCTATTATCGGGTTTGTCCACTTCAGCTTTCTGATCGATGAGGAACCTAGCAATATCGATCGCGCCGGACGACGCAGCCCAGTGAAGAGGCGTTCTTTCATCCTATTGGATAGGTTTATAAAAGAACATAATTTACAAGAGTTAAATTACCTGGTCCAGAGAATTTACGGCTTTTGGATCTTCTGCCAAGAGCGCTCGCAAGAGAGAAAGTTGTTCTGGCAAGATGTTAATAAAACGTATCAATAACCAGGGAATAGTGTCACTGTTCTGCGCAGCTGTATGTACTGAGAGGTTTGACATTTCGGGAAGAATTTAGATGTACGATCTTGGGACTCCAGGTTCATGAAAAGTTCGGGAAAACTGTTGGTGAGCGGCCACGGTGACGTAAGTCAAGGACACGCGTCGATTTTTCGTGAGCTCGTGACATCACCTGACTTATGTCACCGGGCCGCAATTATCAATTGTAACGTTTGAACTTTTTCTTGAACATGCCCCCAGTCCACAAGTCGCTACATTCAACCTAGGCTTGTCACTATCAATCAACTTGAGCTAGCCTAGTCTGCTGAGTCTTTTCCATTTTTTTTTCTCACACTCAAAACCGCTTCAAATCTATCTCAGAGATAAACTACTACTGGTCTTTCTGGTGTAATAACAACTCGAGTCTGCTAACGACACTGCTTATTTTTGAGATCATCTCTCTCTCATAAGGCACGACATTTGCTACCACGTATATCTAACGTAGGACAGTGACCACACAGTTCTCAATGCGATACGCGCCAGCATTGAACGACAGCTTTTCAACGTGTCCTTTTCGGGAATTCGGAAGGGCGAATATTCGAGACAATCCCATCCAAACATTACACGGCTGAGGGAGGTTGCGTCTTTCTCATATGACTGTCTATCTATCAGGACGGCAGGTCGAATTATCTGCCTGTCTTTCGTTTGAACATAGCATCGATAGCAGCATTATTCCCTGGCATGCACCGTTTCGAGCCATGTGGTCCATTCATGACACTTCTTCAAGAAAGTAAATTGGGCATGCCCACAGGCCCCAGGCTTCTCAATATCGTCCACGATGCTTGACAGCCCCACAAGTTCCGCTCTCGTTCTGCAACGCGAGTGAGGAGCGGTCTGGAGCTAATCATGGAACTAAGACATCACCCTGCTTCTAAACGAATGTTCTGTAGTCGTCGCATCAATCACCATCCATGACCTTCCAGTATGGTATCTGTCCCCAGTCATGCTCACCAGATACATTTATTCACTCGTCCTTGTCCTTTTTCAGGGAAGTATTTTTACAGATGGTACACGGTACCTGCGTGTGAATGAGCGCCTCGTCTTCCATTTTTAGAATTAAATATACGGATAACGCGTCTGACCCACTGGGCCACTGTTTCCTCGGTGTTCAATCTAATACGATGGAACTTCCACGCTTCTGCCAGGTGGCTTGCACAAAAAGGTCCGGGCACAGCTGTTTCTTTCTTAAACAGGCATATCTGACGTATGAAGACTGCGCTGCGCCTTCGACACACGCCAACAAACTCAATATTAATTATCGCAGAGCCGGAGTAGGACAACAATGCCTCCCTAGAAGGTCCACAATTCTCTCATTTGACAAGCAGGTCGTCCATGTTTCTATACCAAGGTACCTCGTTCGCGCCACTGATCCGGAATATCAATCCACTTGGCTTAAGTATCTGTGACTTAATTCTTCATGTCATACTAATCCACATGAGTATTCGGCACCTCGGTGCATGCCGTCATTCTCAAAGGCAAGCTAGTGTTCCTCTGAGTTCGTCCTGCCAAAAAAATTGGGAAGTCAAATTCGGTGAGTCGTCGAATATTCACTCGGTGTTCTGTCACTCAGAAGCCTGCAAGCAGTGCCTTCCATTTCTCATAGAAGCCCTCGGGGGCAATTATGGTCCAGAAGGATCACCAGCGGCATCCTCGGTCGCCGCGTCTTAAGAATAGCCTCTTCATGCCAACCTACCTCCCGGCGGAAATGTAGGAATGCCGAAATAAACGGACCAGAGGCAGATGAGTGTTGGGGCCATCCGCTCACGACTGATATCGTATCTGAAAGTTGAACAACTCTCGAATAAGATCTATTTCTGGGAAGCAACAGACAGGAATACGGTTTTTTTTTTTTGAACATAGAGGTCGTCAATTGCAGAAGTTCGTTAATGGGTCGTCACAAATAATACCGCGTATGTGAGGCCTTTCCTACGCTATACCACTAAGAATCTCCGTATTCATCAACTGCTGAGAACCCTTCTGGGCTCGACGACAGATAGGATCCTTCGTACGAGGAGACCGGCTGTGTCTGAATAGAATGAAGGGTTGTATCTACAGGACTATTGTTTTCGTTCGAAGACCAACTGGTGCCGAAGCTGTGCGGCATTCGATGGTATCCATTCTGGTTGAAGGGCAGCGACGAACTCGTGCTATGGGCGAACGGTGGCTGCGAACGTGAATATCTCTCCCCTCCGCCGTCTCTCGAATTCCAGGATGTCCGCTGTATATTGCCCTCGCGGTCGAAGTGATGGTTGGGAATGGTCTCGGTCTCGCGACGATGCAAGCCTGTGCCCGAATTATCAAGTAGGGTGTTTGATCGCATGCGCGCACGATCCAATGGATGCATTGCGGCAGCAGGCGAACTGCTGTAGGAATCCGATCTCCAGCGCGCTGACTGCGAGTTCCCTCCAGACCACGAACCCGAGTGTTGTTGCATGCTGCCGCTCAACTCCCTGCGGCGTGATATATTATGCGTGTGTGTCGTTGGCGATGGCGATGGAGACCACGAATGATCTGCGAATGGTCTGTCGACGGGGACAATGCGAAGGTTCTCGAGCGATGTTGGCCACCTATCACTCGTGCTCTCGCGTGAATAAGGTGCAGGGGATTGGATGCCATGGTGGTAGAGTGGGCTCCCAGGGCTGAAGCTTCCATCAAGGCGCGGTGAAAGCTCTGCTTCGTCTGAATCGGACGCCCAGTGAGGCGGTGCGGACACATGGTATGTAGGCTCCTCAATCTTGCATTCCAATGCTGCAAGATCTTCGCCTTCGCACCTACAGCTCGATGAGCGATTGTTTGGCAAAAAGTCCAAGGCGGCTTACACAAGTCTTGGCTTTCCGTCTGGACCTATCTCTACCTTGGGCGGCACCCTGAAATTTGTGAGGCGGAAAATATGGGGCGGCATTGGCAAATCCATGATGTCCTTTCGGCTAGTTGGCCGCTGGATATATAGATATTAGTACGTGGCCTTGAAAACTCCAGCCTAACTGACTTTGAGTCTTCCAGAACGTATATCTTCTGACGTATAGTAAGAAATGAGGTGGAGGTCTGAACCTTCTATCGTGACAGTGATGGTCTAGTGATGATATGGTTGAGGTTCAATCACGACGACAGTCAGTCTATCCATCTATCCACGCACCTTCTTAATGAGACCATTGACCTTGAACGCTCCAGGGTCGCTGGACCCATGACTTGGCGCCAAACGACTAGATGTTCCAAACGTTACAAGACTGTGATCTGGCGAATTTCTTCGACCAGATGTTCCGCGTGAAGGAGCATCGAGCGGATACGATTTCTTGTTACCGCCACGACCGCTCGTACGTTCGTTAATCTCGCGATAGACCTAGACAGATGTTACTTTCAAGAGAGCTCGAAGGGATGACCGCGCTCACCAAAAAGTTTCCGACAATCCGAGATGGTGACCATAACAAACCATCTTGATGGCCCCGCGTTAGTCGGTGGTTTGCACGATGCTAAATTAACTTACCCGTCCAGCGCTTGATTCCACTCTCTTCAACACTGAAAACAAAAACCGCCCCGGCTTTAATCATTGTTCTACGCTCAGAGTCATTCAGGCGGCGTGTGATGCGCGGGATCACTCCTTGACGAGCCGCATGAATGAGTCGTAAGGCGTGAAGCGTCGTCTCAACATAGCCAGTGAAGGGAGGGACGTCGGGGTTGCTGGTCATAGTCCGTGAGCTAATTTTGAGGCTGTTGGGCAGGAGTCGGGAGGTTATAGCAATGGGTGAGTCTAAGAGGTACCTTCCTTTATGATTGACCACACTGAGCTTTGTTGCATAATCCGGGTTAATCTGGCCCCAAATCGAATCCACGCGACTGGAGCCAGCCGTTCGATTTGCCATCACCACCCGTCGGTGTTCACGTCCCCTTACGAGCGACCACGTTTCGAAAAGTGGGGTAACGTTACCCGAAGGCCGTTACTTACGCCACTTGTCATGTGTTACGGTCTTCTCCCCTGGCCAAAAGCGCGGCTCCTCGTCCCGGGGTATGGATTAGTTGCGTGTTGTAATTTGATAGTGCTGAAATTAGGAGTCAAGATCCGAGTCGATACGGACGCCCCTTCAAGGCTAGATGGACTCAGAGTCCATCAGCTCAACTTGTCAGGTACTACTAGTCAAACACACGCAAATCAAGAGAACTCTCCCGCTTCCCGGAATCAGACTTCCAAAGGAAGAAATTACAATTTGTCCTCAAAAAGAGGGATGCTATCATTGCTGGGGGAAGCCGACCGTGTCCGTGCCAAAAGCCCTTTGCTTGAAGCGGCGATCCTATCCACTCGCCGCTCAAGGATCAAAAACCGGATTCCTAAGCCAGACGTTCTCCACGTTAAGGCCTGTCGGACCGTTTTCAATATTCGTGCAGTTAGTATGTAACATAGAATATCTAATACATGATCATTGGCCGCATTGGGGTGACAGGCCATGGATTTATATGTTTTCTTTAGCACTCACTTATCGCTCGATTTAATCAAATATGCGGAGAAATATTTAGACTCTGTGTCGACCAGCGGGAAATTTACCTCCTCGAACCTGAGGTACCAACCTTGTTATTGAGCATTTGAACTTGAGACTCCGCGAGTCCTCAAAAAGACTTCAGACTCTCAACTGCCCCCTATTGGGCTCAGTGGGCTAATGGTGCTTTCCACTCAGCAAGAAAATTGCTGCGCTCACAAGTTCCGCATTTCGGTAGATGTAGGTCATGTTTGGATATGGAAGGTGGCCGCCCGTGCCAGGAAACATAGACGCCACGTTCAAGGGAAGAACGTTCCAATCTAATGTCAGTCATCTCGGCTATCTCCCGATCAAGATAATCAGAGATTCAAGCTCGAATTCGGCTTAGGGGGCCATGGACCGGGAATGGATGTTACTTTTGCAGCATGTGTTTTGCGTTTCGATCAAACGATGCGCATGCCCAACAACACTAGGGCTAACTAGAATTGTGAATGGCTGATCATGTACAAACGCGGATGGCATGATATGTACGGCATGATCAACCTCATGGGTGTTCACGGTGCCTTACTAGCAATGAACGCTCCCTCGAAGCCTGTGAAATCGATCGGTGTAAAGGTTTCCCGCCATCGACCCACTAGATTCTGGCCGTGTAGATAACCCTTGAATAACCACCGGCCTAGGTGTCTTTGCGCAGGGTCACGCTAAATTGCTTATTAGAATCGAACCGGGCATCCTTGGCAATAACGCACTGGCGAGCGAAGTAGTGAGATCAATCCGTCCCAAGGCCTTACTTTGCCAATGATTGTGAAGTGTCCCCAGGCTTCCCCATGTTGTTCGCTAGTCTAGAGGGAAATCAGAAACTGCACACAAGACAGAATTCAAATAACTGACTCTACCCGTAATAAGGATGTCGCACACTCCACTGGACTTCTGACTGGTAAATGAAACAAAGGTGAACGACATATACTGCCTTCCCCGAGGTAAAAAGCCAATGCTCACGAAAGGGTATCCTCGTACTCATCGTCGTCATCAATATACGATGCCGATCCAGTCGATGATACACGCCCATCATTGTCCATGTCCATGTCACTGTCGTTGTCTGACACCCAAATGTCTTGGAGTTCTTCGCATACTACTCTCGAATATGGTGCCTCGCTGGAACGGAAGGTCTCATAGCGGGTCATCAGGCCTGTCTCGGAATCGAAAACTTCAACTGCATCCTGATCCTAAATGTAAGAAAAAGCATGCATATAAAGGCAAAGTTCTGCTATACCTCAAGATTTGTGACAGTCAGAGCTTCCGGTAGCCATGCATTGAGAAAGTCTTCGTCGCCGCATTCCCTAACAGGTGTCCTCAAAGGAATGTTCGGTACCAGACAATGGTGTTCTTGTAAAGTCCAGTACAATGGCTTCTGGTGTACTGAGGCTGATTGCAGAGGATTCCTGACGGCATCAAAATGAAGATCGAAATCTGGAAGCTATCGATGATAATGATGATGAAACAAGCATCCACATTATCTCTCCGGCAACATACCATAAGGCGACCTTTCCATAAACCTGACAGCGATCCAATTTTGTACACCGTACCCCTCAGAGTTGATGGGATAGCCCATGGATCGTAGCAATTCACCAACCGGCTCCAGTCTTCTTCATATTTCAGGCTTCCCTGCACGCGAGAGGAATCTCCCTCCGTCTTGAATTCCAACAGGTCTTCGACATAAGTGGCATCAATAACGGAACTGCAGCTGTTCGATGCATGAATACGCTCATGAAAGTGAAATTGTAGAAGGTCTTCCAGTGTGGGGCCGACAACGTTTTGGGCAATTGCAATAGCTCTATTTTCAGGGAGACTGTAAGCAGCGGCAGGGAATGACTCAGTTGTTTGAAGTGCCTCAGTGTATAATGTCGTGAGTAGCGATGCCGCTGAAGTGATAAGCGGCACAGCAAGCACAAGCTTATGCGAATAGTGGATGATCTCGATATAAGGAGGCGATGGTCCAGATAGATGTGTCGGTGTGCTTGTTACCGTTTCGCAGAGGGGAAGGTTGAAGAATGAATCCGGCCCGTAAACGGAAGGAAACTAACTGCGTTTCAAGGTATGTTCCGATATACGGTATCGTACTCACCCAGTTCCCGGAGCTTACAAAGGGCAGTAGAATACGTAACATTAGGTGAATTGAGCTGGGCACCTGGCGATTGACCTCATCTGGCAGGAACTAATGAGTCCGAACTGAGAAACACATGTGAGGTAAAAGATCCTACCGCGAGAAGTCGTCATCCAGACTAGCCATAGAAGTAAGGAAGTGCTCAAAATATCCAAATTACGCATCGAAGTCGTGTGTATGTGTATAAGCTGGATATTCAAGTAATCTTTCAAGCCGGCCCATTCGAGGAGTTGTCTCTCGTTCCGGCCATCGCTTTCAGACATCCTGTAAAGAGAATGGGCCACAGTTGAACAATTTCAAATCAGAGATCGCACATTAGATAGGCAGTGCATAGATCCTCGCGTCGAAAATGGCGCTTCCCTCGGATCCGTCTTAATGCGTTGAACCTCGAGATCAGTTCTTTCGCTAGACACCGGCTGGTCAGCCATCGTTCCGAGAGACGTCTGGAGGAGGCACGGGAATCAAATTTGAAGCGAAATATTCTGGCGTATAGACGTGAATTGTTCGTGGGCGAAACGTATTCATGGACGTGACGAGAGACGAGTGAAATGGTACATAAAGGGGAAGGCGGCCCAAGAAATGTTGCCTCTGATGCAATGACATAGAATGCGATCCGCTCCCAGTCGTTTAAGGATAGCCTGTGTAGGAGAGGCAGGTTAGTCATGGGTGTGTGAGAGAGCAAGTTTAGTGGGAAGAAAGGGCCAATCTTTAAAGGAACGCCGCCGAGAAGAAGAAGCCTGTCGGAGCAGAAATGTTCAGGGCGTGCGTACAGGATTGTGATCGCCGTGCTTCCCAACGTATCCATCAGCCTGAGTACGACATTATCTTAGAAAGTGAAGAAGGAACATGCACATGCGGCAATAACTTAACATAATATCAGGAAGGGTCCTACGCCGTCTCCCTAGCCCATTTTGGAGAAGATAAATAAGATTTCCGTTCTATATTGGCTGACTCACTAATGTAGCCATCAATTAACACAACCGCAGTGATGGAAAGAGAATGCTGCCATTGGTCAGCTCGACTTGCGAGTGCTTGCAACCCGAGTATTGGGATTTGAGTATGAACTTATGCAAGAGTGAATGGGACGACATACATCGAATTTGCGCGCTTTTCATAGCACGACTTAGATGATCTGCGTCGACTGGTTGATTCATTCGTTCCCGTGATGACAATTCATCTCCGCGCCGAACGTCTTATCAGAAGTCCTCTAGACCTCCGACGGACTGGAATAACATGAGGAATGTTAATCGATACGAGATATTGTACGTACCTGCTATACAAAAATTCCCGGCCTTGACGGATCCGAAGGGTGATTCACATTGTCTACATGTCCCTGCGCTTTGTCTTGGAGCGGTTATAATCAGCATTATCCTGTGACCATCCAATTTGGAGTACTGTCTAGTAAATGGGGGATACTCATTTGGAGATTGTAATGGAATATGTCACCCACAAGTCAGGGAGTTATCTCACGAATGTTCGTATTGAAAGCCGAGATGTCGGGACAATGTCAACAAGTGATTGAGTCACAAGTTGTGGCTCGCACAAAGGCAGATAGAGAGGATGTAGTGTCAGAGCGCGCAAGTCAGATGGGGGGGATTATAGTGCCCATGATGCCTCTCTAGAACTACCGCCAAAATGTTGAGACGAAGTACGGTAATAATAAGTCCAAGCTTCATTATCCCTGCATCAAGCATGTAAGCACACATGGGAACTGGATAGTTACGAGCTGAACTCTATGTAAAGTATGCCAAAGCAACCATTACAATTGTTGGAATATCTTGCGGCGGGGAAAGCCTACACTGGTTCGAAAGCATATCAGTATCATACGGCAACGAGTTAATAAATATAGATGGCAATCCAGGAGCATGGCTCGCGGATTTGGGATTTGGCCACGCGGGCGATTAAACTTCGAGAGCCGCGATCTTTGAAAGGAGAAATAAGGGATAATCGTTCCTGGACCTAGACTTTGTTTGACAGGGTTGCGGGTGCCTGGTACCGACGTCGATGAAGCCAAATTTGAGATTAGGCGGTATATGGAAGGTGAAGACAATAATGCAAATCGTTGGTGTAGCACATGATTAGCGCTTCCATGCGTTATCGATCGAGTACAGCTACACATATATGCTCATCCGGTAGACAGCATACAGTCATGTGCGCCACTGCATGAAAGAATGTCGAAAGTCTGGAGCTGTCAACCGGACTCATGTATGACCCTAAGGAATAGAACCACAGAAGTCAATGATTTGCCGCTTACGCCTCGCTTACTATCCTAAACCAGTGGAAGTTACATTCGAAAAGACATACCAGGTCAAGAGAACTTGTTTAAAGAGTTCTGAGAGTCATGATCATAAACATAGTAAACTCGGAGTCATAGGTGCGACAAGCAGTCCCACAAGCATCATGGAGGTCGGCAAGCAAATTATCTTTATAAATGGCAAAGGCTTTTTTTGACAGTTTTAAATTTGCGAGATCGAGTCAAAAACTGATAAACGTCCAGCGACGGAGTCAGCTCCGAGCGAAAAGGAAAGAACCGGGAAGGTTCGCGGAGTTTAAACCCGCCATTCTCCGCCCTTTCAAATTTCAAACTCCTTTGGTTACTTCCGATGCATGCATGATCTTTTTCTACATAGGCAACCTTGGATCGTTACACCTCTACCAAATAGCTGACATGAAAGGAACGCCGCATCAATACTCGTACATTGAGTACGATATTGCATGTATCTGCGAGCTCTGCGGCCAGATAATCTATCAACAACCTTTTCTAATTCTCACCCCATGGTGGCACCGTCATCTATTTTTCAGGATGAAGTTGCTAACTCCAACCAGTACTACACCCAGATTAACTCCTTCACACGTCTATACTAGCTAATGACGTTGTATCTGTCCCACCAACGTCTCATGGTCCGTAAGCCAGCCAACTAAAAGCCGTGACTTCCCAGGGTGGCTTGCCGATCTAAACGATTTTCTGCTACTGCAGTCTACGGAACTACAGTACCATTTCTTCTCTGGGTGATATTGACTCCTGCTCTCATTTGATCCCCCCTGATCAATTTATCGGAATTTCTATGTTTGACGGAGGTAGATCCCATGCGGCAGTTGAATATCGAGTCTGGACCTCATTGACACTGATTACGCGGATAGGTTGGAACCTCTTATCGATGCATCTTCGAAAATATGGACCGCCGGTCCGACTTGATTCCTGGAGTCGCCCCGAAACCCGTTGGTCTGTCGCCTATTGTTTAGCCTTTTAAACCGCAGAACCAAATTTATGAGAGCTGATGACGCGATAAGGATGGTCTTATCTCTCTTCATCATCTTGGAGGTTCATCGTTCCATCGGCCAGAAGCCTCGTTTTCTTGGTGCAGTATCAACAAGCTTTCATGCAATGCGGATTTTTGAGGACCTAGATGGGCCGGCTGAATTACATAACTCTCTAGTATGTGTTATATGTTGATGACAGTGCACTGAGGTGCAATAGACTGGTACATGGGCTATTCGCGACTCAATAAGCTTTGCTAATCTTGATCCTCACGCGATTCCTGCGCGACCCGATCGTGTGCTGTCATCTTCTCGATCTAGGAGTTCATGTTACACAGCGTAGGTTCCAGAACAACGTGAACATCACCTGGCCATCGTCTATTATCATCCTCCAATACGTGGTCGGTACATGTATGGATGCTGTGTGTTCGCTATGTGGCCCGACATAACTCATCATGTATTTGTTCTTATCTTTCGTGATCTTCAGACGTAGTCACGATGAACTGATTGTTCCAATTGGGGACCGCGTCAGTATAATAAACTCCTCCTCCTCCTCCTGACCAGTAATTTTCGGACCGCTGTTTGATGGCGCTTGGTGGCGGTATTATTCCCAGAACAAGTGCCAACTTCGACTTCGACTGGCAGTCTGAAGATAACTGATCTGAGTTTGATAACTGTTTTGGCCCGAGACATCATGAGACAACATTCGTCATGTATTATAACAGGGGCGAGAAGATCGTGCATGTGCTCCAAAAGCTTTAAGCAAGGCTATGTTTTCCTAATACAGCAAACCAAATATTATTTGTCATTGTTAGCTTTGGATGGTATGGGGCACTGGGTTTGACAATCCATTGTTGCTGTTTTCTTCCTTCGCTGAACTACACCGCCTATGCCGTCTTCTGCTCTGCCTCTGAATGTCGCGACACCTTCGAAATCAGAGATAGATAAAGACAGGACACCAACGCCTTCTTACAAGCAGCCCAGTGTCGCGAAGCCATCAGTACTAGCACCAGCCGACATCTCAAGCCCGCATGAGTTGACTGCGTTTGTGAGCCTCAAAAGACCTTGATAACAGTCCAGTTTTGTGACATGAGATAGGTGGAAAGCTTGCTTGAACAACTAGATGCGAAGTTTGACGAAATGTCATCTCAAATATTAGACCGAAGTTCGTATCTCACGGTTCTAAGGTTCTCGGCGCGATTCTAAGAACCTTTCAGTGTCCCAAATGTCGACGCGTGTAGACGCACTCGAAGCATCGATTCAAGATATTATCAATGGCGACGCGAGCGTGCCGCAATCTCCATCCCCAGTTCAAGCATCGCCCGCCATTCGGAGGAACGACAGCACATAATTAGTTTGTGGCGGGGATTGCATTAGGGAAGGAACGATCTACCGGAACTATACATCGTACGCTTGTTCAGCTTCTACGAGGAGCATTACTGAGCTAACTTCCTACTAGAAATGTAATAACACTTGTACACTAGATCAACCACAATACACTCAACTTGGCTCGCACGCGGAGCCGCTGTAAATGAAAACACGTCTTCCATTGTTCCTGTATGAGAAGAAATGCTGCAGCTGTCCGGAATGATGGCGGACAGTGCGCCTGTGAAAATTCTACATCGGCGTGGGTGTAGTGGAACCCCCTTCCCAACCTTGCGATGTCCGCAAACGACCTTCCATTTCCAAACAACCATGCACGAGCTTCAAAAACTGTGATCCCTCGCTTTCTAGTACCTCCAAGAGCTTGTAATCATTAAATTGGAGCTGATACTCCAAACCGTGGCAGAAGTCCCGGATATTGGCGATGTGTTTGCGCATACGTTGCTGGTAGATTTCCGGCGTGAGAGGAGAAGAAGCACCGGGTTCCTGTAGAGGGGGAGGAAGAGCTAGATCTACGACGGAAATCGGCATCATACGGTCAGCTTCCTGGGAGCATTGGGCGATGATCTGGGTTGAATCATCGGACTCTGTTCCCGAATTACTGCCGTCGGATTCGTCTTCTTCATCTTCCATTGAAATGTCTGATGGAGTGGCATATGGGAGTAAGGAGCCTTGTTTTGGGGGATCTAGTGGCGGAGGTGCAGAGGCAACCAAGGGAAATGTGATATTGCCCAGTGCATTGACCGGAGCTTGCACCTTCTCCCAGATGGATTGGGTCATCTCCGGGGGAAGTGTGTGATCATAATATGGTTCGTGTGCGAAGTAATGGTGCATCCGAACGACAACATAGGAGATACCTGGCTGCGTGTCATCGCGAGAAGAAATTAAGAGGCCACTTCGGCATGGATAGCGAGCCTTCGCTAATATCACGCCGTCACTTGAGATTCGTGGTGCCTGTGAAATCTTAGACGGCTTGCTTTTATGGGCTTCGTCCTGTGAGCACCAGAGTCTTGTCTTGTACCCATCTTTGGTACGTGGATGGTCTTTAACACTGCATCTCCAGGGAATAAACATAGGAGAGAGAGGGTAAAGGTACTGGCGCAACGCACGTAAATCGATAACCTGTCGTTTTCCATATCTCGTTGGTAATAGTCTGAATACGTTGTTTGTGCGCTACACCAGGGTCATGTGTACAGTAGCAGGCGGCAAAATCGACGACATGGTTTTCCTTAAAACATAAGCCAAGTGCTTGCATAAGGTGATCCCGGCTCTCAAATTTCTTCAAACGCTGATGTGCAACATGTTAATGATTCTGAGCTGTCATGAACGTGGGTGGGACACACCTCGTTGGTGACAATTCGATTCTCCTGATTTTCCTGTTCAGCGAACTTCTCAGGAATGCGAGGATCGCCCTACCTCTTTTGCAGCGTAATTCAATTCGTTGTGAGCTGCCCTTTCAATCGCCCTTTCGAAGCTGAACGTCTTAGGCGACGCGGATTTTGTGTCTTTGACACGTTTACGTTTTACGCCATGAGACGACGATTCTGACGGTGGCGTAGGTGCAAGGTGATTCTGGGGCGCTGGTCCCCCGAGAATCGGAGGCAGAGCAACCTTGTTGTGATCAAAGTGGAGAAACATCCCTGGTTGGGCAGAGGCACGTCCTGTAAGCCTGATGTATATACAAAGGACTTCTCTCTTCCTTTGGAAAGTTTTTGAAGGCCCACTTGAAGCTGCCAGCAGTTGAATAAAAGTTGAAGGGGGTCGGCACCCACCGGAAAGGATTGCACAAACATCAAGTCACGGTAACAGATTGTCACAATAGTAGATACTCAGGGTCATGATACAAGAATTCCTCAAATATAAAACAGAGTAGTCTTTCAGAAAAAAAATCGTACTTTTTAGGGAATCTTGAAAATGTATTGTCAGCGCTCGATTGATAAATAAACGCGTCGTTCTCGATACAACTTTAATCCACAATTATATACGTTTCCAATGATAGGGTCATGTGACCGTAATAAATTTATTTCTGACCTGGCATTTGAATTGCATGTCTCAAAAATATCGAACTACTGAGACATATATACAATGCTCGAGCTCCTGGCTCAAGCAAAATCTTCACCATGTTCGAGAGAAACCGCCATTTTGCCCACATCCGAGAGGATTGCCAGGCTGCCATCCTCGAGTTTATTGGCACAACGTTCTTTCTTCTCCTCGGCTTGGGCGGTATACAAGCTGCCACTGGCGAAAGACTGGCGAGCAATGGGAACACTTCCGATGTCGAACAAGTCCTATACATCTCTATGTGTATGGGGTTTAGCTTGTTGGTCTCCGCGTGGCTTTTCTTTAGAATCACCGGGGGTCTCTTTAACCCCAACGTTTCCTTGGCCCTTCTTTTGGTCGGGATCATGAAGCCCGTTCGATTCGTTCTCTTCGTTGTCGCTCAACTTGTCGGCGCAATCGCTGCTTCCGGCTTGATACGTATCCTTACGTCTAAGCCTCTATCAGTAGGGTACGCCTTTCTCCTCGGATGCAGATAGAAGCTCATAGCGATAATCCAGCACTTTCCTGCAAGATGGAATAAGTGTCACCCAAGGGATCTTTATCGAAATGTTCATTACGTGTGCCCTTGTTCTCTCGGTTCTCATGCTTGCCGCCGAGAAACATCAGGCCACGGCCTTCGCCCCTGTAAGTTATCCATTTACAGATGTACCTCCTCGTATCAGCTCCACTCACCACGTTTGATGTCAGGTTGGAATCGGCCTTACCCTCTTTGCTGGCCATCTGTACGCAATAGTGCCTCTTACTTCCAGTACTGTTACCGACAGTTTTGCAGCTTTGCCGTCTTCTACACAGGCGCGTCAATGAACTGCGCTCGATCATTTGGTCCTGCGGTAATAGCTGGATTCTATAGAAACCATTGGGTTGTACGTCCGTTAAGACTCTCTGCATCCCCGGCATCATTGACCTCCTAATCAGTATTGGGTCGGACCCTTTCTTGGTTCGCTTCTAGGTGCTGCATTCTACGCCACTATGAAGTAGTGAGTTGCCCCAGAGCTTCATCATTGTCCTGTTCTTACATCCTCCCCATGCACAGTATCCAATACGGTAGACTTAATCCAGGTCAAGATGCAACCGATGACCTCGAGGCCGCCCAAGAAATGGAACAAGCGTACCAATAGACAATGCAGAAGGCCAGACCACCATTGATGCGGTCCTTTCAGAGTTTTCTTCTCAGATTTCTCTTTTTGGGGTTCTCGCGCGCTGTGAACATGTATGAAAAAAGTATCCGCTTGTAATCTATTCCCCTAATTGTCATTCTTCCTTATTCTTGCATCTGATGATACGAGTTCTGCTGATCATACTGTCATTCTTTGGCCACCTGTTCTTTCAGTGTTGTCCCCTTCCGCCAACGAGGACGTCATACTTGTTCACATTGGTTCAAAGCAGACACCGTCAGACCACGCGTTTCAGCCCATACGGTGGCGAATTCAGGTGATGTAATGACATACGTCTTTCCAAGCTGCCCGTACTGGGGGCGCCTTCAGTCACGAGGTCATTCGCTGATCGCGGCCTTCTTTCAGATTAATATTTAACTTATCCGTAGGCAGTCTCACGGCAAGGGACATATTTCTCCTGATCCACTGGACACCCTGACCCCGATATACTCACACAGCTCGCTTTACAGGCTATCGAGCCGCCTTGGCTCCTCCGGTTTACTCGGTTCTTCGTCACTCAGCGAAGAATCTTCGCGACAAAGACTATGCCTCCTCTACCGCGGTGTTCCTGGTTGGCCCATTACCCATCTCTAGTTAAAGCACCCTTTATCACGCTCGCACTATCCGCGGGACCATTCTAGGGGATTATTTTCAGCATCAGATGGTCTCTCATCCACGCATCTCTTTTCTAGAACTGATCGTCGATCGCCGTGCTTCCTGATAGTGAACGAGGTATTTAAACTGTCCCGGTCCTCAGAACAGGGTTCAGCCTAGACTACTTCATAGTCTTTACTCTTCCCTGGACCGTGATGTGGATCACCGTGCTCTTGCTCTCAAGTCTTGTTCTTGCCTCACCACACCCTCTAGATGTCGAGCCTTTGCAAAACGAATCGCGCTCCACGGCTGACCCTGCAGCGGCCAATTGCTTTCCGGCACTCGGATTCAAGATGCCTACCAACGCCCCTGCCTCGCTGAACAATTGGTGGTGCGATCCTCACACCGAGTACGCCTTTGTGGGATTCAGCTATGAAGTCACCCAGTGTATGTATCTCTCTTTTCGACTTGGGCCGTTTTCTGACGCACATGTTCTCTCCTCTAGGCCAGAGCTCCACGTCGCTCAGAAACGACTTCCAGAACATTCGGAACAGGTTTAATGGTCGGTATGTTCGTTTGTATGGATTTTGCGATAGAGCGGGGTTCTAGTACGTCACTGATGAATATTGATCGTTCGATCTTATCTTGCTGATCATTCACTTGGACAGCAACGATGTTGTCGATGCTGCCTGGCATGCTGGTATTGGTGTACAGGCCCTCATATGGGTGAGTTTACTTAGGGGATAGCCTTGAATTTTAGTAAATGCGCATACAGTTTGGATACGACAACGACAACAAGTGGATGAAGCGTCGAGATGATCTTTTCTCTATTCTCCATTCCAACCTTAAAGCCAAATTCGTCACTCGCTTAGTTCAGTTCGGCTCAGAACCACTATTCGATGGCGTTCTTCAGCCCCCCGCTCTTATTGCGCAAGTGAATGCGGCAAAGGCAAACCTCGCTAGCTTGCATATTCCCGTGACTGTCAGTGATATGGCATATTCATTCCGAGATGTATGTCCTCCTTGCTCTCCTTATCCGGTTTGGGTGCCTAACAATCATGAAGATGTATGGCAACGAAGGATCACAAGTTTTGAAGGCTGTCGATGCCATCGACGCACACATGCTACCTTTCTTCTCGACAAGGGCCAGTAAAGGTAAACTCCATTCCATTTTTAGTGCCGCATAGAATTTCATCTTCCTTGCTGTCTTCAGCGATAGACTCGTGGCCTCTTGTCCTAACAGACCTCGACTACTTCATCTCTCACGCTCAGGGGAAGAAGATCTGGTTCAGTCAGGTAAGTCTTCGATCGAGAGTCTCGCCACTTTTCACAGATGGGAATATCCAGAATGGCTGGCCCTCTCAAACATCGCCAGGAGTACAGCCCAACAGTCCCCACGCTGTCGCGAATATCAAAAATGAGCAAGTGCGTCGTCTATATCTCCATTACCTCGACTGTTTTTGACTTTATATCAGGATTATTACACTCTTCTGGACAACCATTGTGCTGATTTGAAGGCAGTGCCTGGCGGTGGTGTGGGGTGGTTTGCTCATATATACTCGGATGCTCAGGAGCCTGGTTATGGTATATATGACACGTCTGGGAAGTCGCTCAAGTTCCCGTTTTTCCCGAGAACATCTTGTTGATCAAGACGGTGTGCATTTAGTTTACTTGGTAGTCACTTAAATTCTAGCTGTACTTAGCCTCTAAGCATGCTTGTATATGGATCTGTGTGTATTTTATACCCCGTTCCTCTTGAATTTGACAGAATTCCATCGAACTATATTCACGTGATTATGTAGTACAACGGTTCGAGCCGACTTTTTTTTTTTTTGCAATTCAAGAACTTATACGTATACTAGCTTATACTCATATCGCTCGAACCCACGGCCACATTTTCTCGACCAAATGATCCTCGTCGAAACTAAAACATGTTTTTGTGTCTTCCTGCCGTGCCGATGCATCTTATTGAGGCGCCGCTTTTTGTTTTAATTTAGGTAAATTGTGCTGTGCAGTCGCTTATCGACCATCGGCCATATAGTCTTTTGATGTCTTACTGGCTTCAATGTGATATTTGCTACCACTATACACCTGACGTGTGTTGGTGCTAGCTATCAATTATGTTCAGCCTACAAAAGGCGCTCAACTTGAAAGGTCCCCGGGAGGATCTCCCCAGCTGAGATCGGAACGAATTCCTCCAGTCCCGGGACCACCTCCGTTCTGCGGAATCGCGACTCGCGGCCGATAATCTGACTTTTTCAAAGGATGTTAAGTCACCGCTTTTTCACAACGTCGCAATACTTAGATACTTAATTTGATGACAGCATTACTAAGTATGCCCCGAACTCTTGACATCGTCCATCACCGGTAGCCCTCATTGTCTGATATTCAGTATTGTTTCTTTCAGGTCCCTGAACTGACGGTGACCATACTGCGTCACTGGATTTCTTTTGTGTTCCATCAAATATTCGGATGATCACAAGGTAGGTCACAAGTCATCTCTACCAATGCATGGCTATTAGGTTTGGCGTGTTAAAGAAGCACAATCATCGGCAGCTTACGGTGAGAATGTCAAAACACATTTTGCACCGTGGTTTACCCGCCCAAAAGAATGAGGAGCACGATGTTGCAGGTATGCGCAGGTGTGAATGTTTTCATATAGGGCTCAACTAATTGGAAGAACTTAGGTAAATAATTCGCTGAGTTACAGCGCTATAGGAGTGAAGCCACCCCAAATCCTACCGAGCCTTCTTCCGCTCCGGGCATTTTTTCCCGGGAGTATAAACCTCGGGCTCATATAAAACTCCTACCTGTCTCCAAAAATAGGGTGGTTATTTTACAACAGTCAATCCTGAATTTGACGCTGTTAACAATTATCCGCAGGTATGTTCAAGTGCATCACACGTGAAGATTTGGATGCCACATACGGCGCATAAGAAGCATACTCTGACACTAAATACCGTGTTTCCACCGGTGGGATTGTATAAATGCGACACGATGAAGTTTTCAAATGAGTCGTCGACCATCTAAAACTTCCACTTGAGCATCATGGTCTCCTTCACCTCCCTTCTTGCCGTTTGTTCTGCTGCGATAGCCGTCATGGCTATGCCCAGGTTTTCAAACACAACCGTCGATCACGAACTTGTCCGTCGTACAACCATCAGTACTAGCACCACTGGTACCCTTGATGGTTACTACTACGCTCTGTACATAGAAGCCAACACCGGTGCTACGATGGACGTCGAGGGCGCTTCATACAGCCTTACTTGGGACACATCCAGTGTAAACGTCGTTGCTGGAGTCGGCTGGAACCCAGGAAGTGCCCAGTAAGCGATAATGTAAGGGTTACACCCGATCTCTAATAATATGCGTTGCAGGGTGATCAATTACAGCGGAACCTTCGACTCGCCTGGCAATAGCCATATCGCCGTCTACGGATGGACGACAAACCCTCTTGTTGAGTACTACATCGTCGAGTCCTATGGCGACTACAACCCTGCCTCCGGCCTCACCAGCCTGGGCACTGTCACCTCCGATGGTGGAACTTACAACATCTACATGGACGTCCGCACCAACGAGCCTTCCATTGAAGGAACCGCGACTTTCAACCAGTATCTCTCCGTCCGTCAGTCGTTGCGTACCAGTGGAACCGTTACCACTGCGAACCACTTCAATGCATGGGCGGCCCTTGGCCTCTCTTTGGGCACATGGAACGAGCAGATTTTTGCTACGGAAGGTTACGAGAGCAGCGGGTCTTCCTCATTCACCGTTTCCTCAGGAGGCTCTTCGGGATCTTCAGGAGGAAGTGGTTCCACTGGAACCGGAACCGTTGCTGAATATGGCCAGTGTGGCGGTATCGGCTGGACTGGTGGCACTACTTGTGCATCACCTTACACTTGCGAAGAGCTAAATGGTATAATTTTCAGTCAATTACCTCGCTCAATAATTTGTTGACCTGCATCACACAGCCTACTACTATCAGTGCTTATAAACTGAGTGGTCAAATGTTGCCTAAAACAAGGTAAACCATTGAGTCAAATCGTGCCAAACCAGGCTGATGTGCAATATCAGTCATGGCTTTATATCCCAGTGTCCCTTTGTTGCATTAGGTTGGCTTAAAGATATGTATGCTTGCACAGAAATAGCTTTAACGTTTAGGGTTTGGTTTAAATTTGTAGTCGGCGGTAAAATCTGATTGGCTGCTTGATTATCGATCCATCGATTTCGAATAGTAAGTACATGCTCTGACCCTGAGTTTGATCTCCTTTGATTCCACTCTGTCCTTGTGCTTCATGCACGATGCATCGCGGAACTAAGTTTTTTTCGTCAAATACTGTCACTGGAGGTCACTGGATTGGAAGGATCACGAGGACATCAACCAGTACAATCAATTTTCAAATGCCACTAGCTCACTACTGCGTTCCCATCTTGGTAGCCCTGCGTCATGAAGCATAGAGCGACACGCAGGGGGCCATTCTCCTGTACTTCCACGTTCACTTCGATGTTTACGCGTTGTAAAAGGGCCACGTGGGCGGTATGGCACACGGTCATCGCTTCGATCCGACTTGTTACAGCACATTAATTTCAGTCATGCCGCGAAGAATCGTTGCGACGCGAACATATATAGAACTCAATTCTCGGTTCTCCTGTCTTGACGTCGACCATGCGTTTTTCTATGCGATCACGCGTGTCATCCACCAAGTCGTCGATCTGGCTTTCTGGGCTGATCTGAGGCCAGCATCGGCACGGGGTATCTCAACAGGTCGTCAGTGGCGGTCTTCGATAACTTGAAATTTTATCTTCTTAATCCCCTTGGCTGATTTGTCTGCCTTGTTGGTATTTCACTGAATTCACCTTGTACCTCCTGTCCCACACCGACCACCTGGTCTCAATTAGCACACAAAACTACATCGCAACTACCTCCATTGTGATACGGTGGTGCCATTTTTCCGGGAGACCATGCCGCGAACCCACTTCCTGAACAAGGCTAGTTGAGAAGGTATATATATATTAGGTAGGTTTTCTGGGAGAAAATGAATCGACGTCCGCGAGTGGCTGACTGCCTCCCAGAGCTCTTCTTTCGCCCTCGATGTGGTTTCATGCAACCGCCCTCTTGCCTGCGCTTGCTTTCTGTGGTATTTATTCCGTTGCACACCCTTTGGAGCCCAGTCGTACCGTCGTCGAGCTTGATGCTCGCACAGCCTCGTTCAAAAACCCTCCGAACTGTTTTCCTGCTCTTGGGTTTACAATGCCTGCTAATGTTCCCACATCCCTGACCAACTGGTGGTGCAATCCGGACACGGAATACGCATTTGTAGGATTCAGTTATGAGGTCACTGCATGTGGGTATTCACCTTTTACAGTCGAAGCCATTTCTGATGGAACATTCAGGCCAGAGCCTCACAAAGCTCAGAGCTCAATTTTTGGATATCAGGAAGCGATTCAATGGGCGATATGTCCGCCTCTATGGTTTCTGTGATCGGATTGGGTTCTAGTAAGCCTCGTTTCGTTGTCTACGGTTTAGGTGAAAACAAATGCTCACTGTGAACTCCACTCAGTGATGATATCGTCGATGCAGCATGGCGAGCCGGAGTGGGCGTACAGGCTCTGATCTGGGTAGGTTTGCCACAAATCATGACAAAAATAAATAAATTCTTATCTTTGAGGGTTTCTGGTAGTTTGGATTTGATGGTACCGATGAATGGATAGGACGTCGCGATACTCTCTTCGCTGCACTTCACGCAAATCCCAAGGCCAAGTTTGTCACTCGCGTCCTTCAGTTTGGATCGGAGCCACTGTTCGACCAAGTTCTAACCCCGACAGCCCTCATCGAACAAGTGAACCTCGCTAAGGCGAACTTGTCTAGCCTGCACATTCCTGTCACTGTCAGCGACATGGCCTATTCCTTCAGAGACGTGCGTTCATTTTCAATGTACCAGAATATTTGTTCCAATGACTTGTTGCACAGCTGCATGCCGACGACGGAGGCTCTGATGTTCTACTGGCCATTGACATGTTTGATGCACACATGCTTCCCTTCTTCTCTACCGAGGCCTCGATAGGTAAGCTTAGGCCAATCTCCAGAAATAATCGAGACCCTAAACCTTCGCGTTTTCAGCGAACGACTCTTGGCCAATCATAACGCCAGATCTGGACTACTTCATCTCTTGGGGAGACGGGGTGAAAAAGATCTGGTTCAGTGAGGTCATACCCTTTTTTTGGTTGCCGTTTACCGCTTTGAGCCTAATTTTGAACTATAGAACGGCTGGCCATCCGTAACCTCGCCTGGTGTGCAGCCGAACAGCCCTAGTGCCGTTGCAAATGTTCAAAACGAAAAGGTGGGCTCAGTAAATCCGGGAACCCGGTTTTATGGCTTACCCCATTGATACAGGACTACTATCACGTTCTGGATAGCCATTGCCCTGATCTGAAGGTGGTGGCTGGTGGCGGCGTGGGATGGTTTGCACACATCTACTCCGATGCCCAGGAACCTGGCTATGGGATCTATGATGCGTCTGAGACGAAATTGAAGTTCCCGTTTGCCCCTAGAACATCTTGCTAACTTTGGTCATGTGGCGCTCTCAAGAAGTAAATTTTATATTGTATCTTTTATGTACTCCATTTCACCCTGTATTTGTACCTTTATCTTCCCAATCATAGGCGTTTTCCAGTCATTCATCGCCGTCCTGTCATTTTTTCCCCTCAGATCAGGACCATAGGGCTTGGCGCATGCCGCCTAATAAAGCTATTTGCTTTTGAAGCAAATACCAAACACTGGATCCCATCTAGACTAGTAGACCTCATCCGCGACCGTCGTCGACCATGGCCTCCTCTTCATCCTCGCGAGCTCTGAACGCCATTCTTCCCCAGATTGCTACAGCTCCATATGAGGCCCACCAGAAAGCTCGTACTTTTGCATCAAGATACGTGAAATCTGGCCAATACGACACTGCGATCGACGTTCTGTTCCAAAG
>JABAJS010007665.1:37851-48243 GCA_018221635.1 Tephrocybe sp. 10521TJB
TTTATCTTCCCAATCATAGGCGTTTTCCAGTCATTCATCGCCGTCCTGTCATTTTTTCCCCTCAGATCAGGACCATATGGCTTGGCGCATGCCGCCTAATAAAGCTATTTGCTTCAAAAGCAAATACCAAACACTGGATCCCATCTAGACTAGTAGACCTCATCCGCGACCGTCGTCGACCATGGCCTCCTCCTCATCCTCGCGAGCTCTGAACGCCATTCTTCCCCAGATTGCTACAGCTCCATATGAGGCCCATCAGAAAGCTCGTACTTTTGCATCAAGATACGTGAAATCTGGCCAATACGACACTGCGATCGACGTTCTGTTCCAAAGTGCACGAGAACTCCTCAAAACTGGGCAGACAGGGAGTGGTGTTGATCTTGCTGGATTCTTGCTGGAGGTCTATGACGCTAAGGGCGAGGCTGTTTCCGAGGAAAGCAGGGGTCAGTGGTATAATTGAGGATGTGGGACCAACGCTGATCGCCTTCAGACAGGGAGATTAACACAGTTGATCGCGCTAACAGGCCCTAATGGAACGTGGAGAAAGACTTTTATTGACAAGGCTCTAGCGTGAGCGTGTATGTTGGTTCGATTTCAATCAATCTGAATTGCTATGCAGATGGTCAGTCAAGCACGGGGTATGTCCTGCAGGAGATCAGGGTCTTCATCATTACATTGGAGAGTTGTTCTACAAAGGTGTGCCTAGTCTTTCTCCAAAGCTTCTCCCCTAACTTTCCGTAGAGGGTGTCTTTGACCTTGCCGAGCCACATTTTCTTGCGTCGGGACAACGAGACAGTGCACGTTTTCTCGCAGAAATGTTCACTCAGTGGTCAGCAGAGGGCGGTACTGCAGGTGCATTTGCTCTTCGCGGAGTCATTCCGTACGTATCTACGACCACGATGGAATGTTATCCTCACCTTCTATTAGATACCTTCAAAACGGCAATATCCTCGCTGCCCGCACATTCATCTTGCATTTCGCAGCAGGGGTGACGAAGGATCCAGATACACCCAATGTTACCGTTGGTGAAGACGAAGTAATACTAACCAAAGACCAGGTCGTCAACTTTGCTCAGATCGCCGTCTTGACGTGCCAGCGCGCACAGGGAGATAAGAGCAAGGTCATGAGGGAGAGCTGGATCAGGCTTTGTGGGACGTATCAAAGTCGAGGTGGTGTTCTTGCCTTGCCAGATGTCCGAGCGGTATGTCGTACCACTTCTCTTCACCCATTATCATTGACGTTGCCCAAGGCTCTGAATGAAATCGCGAATCTCTTCTTCGCGATCCCTATTCCGCGGACTCAAGCGCCTAATCCGATGGCTAATATCATGTCTGGTTTGTTTGGGGGTGGAGGTGTAGAACAACAGCCGCAGAGAAGGCTATTATCACCTCCCAGCTCTGGCTCTGCGAGGCTCAGTTCATCGAGGTTGGACTAGACTATTCCGTTGCATCTTTGATACCATTCGATAAACTCAAAATGATAACTTGATTGATGATCCATTCAAACAGGGCTCCAAAAAGAAAGCTAGACGATTGCTAATAATTCTCTAAACCAAGTACGTCGCTCCACTGAGGAGGACCGCCGCCGCCAAGACCCGCAGACGGATTCAACCCAAGACCATTCGTTTCCCTCTTGGCGATTGTAGATAACACAGCTCCTTGAGCTTTCGATTTAGAAGCCCGATACTCCGGCATCGTTGCCATTAGATGTTCAAAGGAGGCAAGAATATCGTCAAGGCAGGAGTCCACGGAAGAAACAAGCGTAGTCGCCGATTGTGTTGTCAAATATTGAAGTTCGGTCGAGCCCTGCGTGGAAACACTGCATCGTTTCATATCCAGAAACACTTTGCTGGCGCTTCGCTTCAGCTCGTCGGCGATGGCGGGGTTCGAGGGTGTATACGGCGGCGGCGGCGTGGTGGGTGACATGCTCGCCGCCTCAAGTGGGCACTCGCTCTCAGTCTCGTCACCCTCAAGCACGGCGGAGATGTCACATTTCGAAGAGCCAACGGGAGCCATATCGCAAGTCCAGACCGATTCTCGATTGAGCAAGTCCCGCGGATCCTCAGCCACTTCTTCCTGGTGTTCTTGCCGGCTCTCGACAAAGGCGTCCCGCATGGCTGATATCACTGCCTTCGACACCTCAGATGTCGTCGAACCACGGCCTTTGGACTTGTTGCGCTTCACAATCCGAAGAGGCGTGATAGGTTTGAAGTGCGGCTCCTGAGACGAAGTATGCGGGGTTGAACTCTGGACGATGATCGAGGGCATCGCCTTCCTTGGAGTGGACCATACCGGTGGAGGGGAGTTGAAGCCTCCGAAGGCAGGGCTTCCACGAAGGGATGAGCTTCGTTGCCTCCGAGCTGAGGGAGTGTCGACCACAGAGTCCGTTTCCGCAAGGGAAGGCAGCGAATCAGACGCGACTAAGCACCTATTAGGGATAAGATCGATATAGTCGAGGTTGGTGAATATTGCCAGAGCAGTCTCTCTCTTGTGACCCTTCCCACCCCTTCGAGACCTTGGAGGGGTGCTGGTGCAGAGGGGCATGGCGAACAACAGTGGCTCGGCGTCCTTCAGTTGATTTCCGTGTGTCGAAAAAGAAACAGGCTTTACTTCCAAGAAAGGATCTAGGCTCAAGTTGGTGGTGTCATCGAGATTAGCTTCCTCCTTGGGAGTTGTATGTGTGGAGGTCTTTCGCGGTCTACGAGAGACCCTTTCAATGATAGGGGGATTAGGCGGCTGGACTAGTGAATTCTCGACAGAGGCTGACAAGTCGACATCGGTAAATTCTGCATCCCGTCCGTCTAGTAAAGGATCCGGAGAAGAGGGCGAATCAGGGGAGAATTTGAGGTTGTTTTGGGCTTGTACGTAGTCGCCTGCAGCGTTGGTTACTACATTTAGGGAAGCAATTAGCGCCGAAGGGAAAGGAGGAGGGGGTGGCATAGGATAGGTCCCTGGGTATCATTAATAAACATGTCCAGGACCTAACGGAGAAAAGCTCACTTCGACCATGGTCCCTCTTGATGGTAGCTCCCCTCTCCAAATCGATGTCGATTGCGCAAGGTACGACAGCCGATGTTTCTTTGAAAGGGAAAGGCACTGGTGAACGAAGCGAGAACAAAGCTTTCATAACTGTCCAAAAATAAAAGAGTGTGGTGACAAAGGAGTGCGATAGTTTTTGTGTGAGAGAAGCCCGCGCCATGACGGTATAAGTCAAGGGCGCTGAGGACTATTTGACAGATCATTATCACATTTATGTGACGCTGAACGGGGGCTGACATGTCCAAGACTAGCGGTCGTCAGCCCCACAGGATTCCTACTTCAGGATTGCAATGGCTGACAGTCGGGGAAAAGGAGGAAAACGTTTCAATCATGAGAACTCTGAGAAGTTGCCATGGAACGACAAAAACAAACGAGCTGAATTGTTCCTGGGTGTCTGGTCCATTTAGTATCTCAAATGACGATTTGAAAGTGTCAAAATGGCAGAAGTGACACAACCTCGTCGATGCTGATCCTATCCTCGGGCTCATACCGTAACATCTTTCCAAGAACCAGCTCCAACGCATCCAGATCACCGCTGAGCTCCCTCTGTCCGTCTTCGTCGTCCCTCCGCATATCTCCCAACCGTTCCTTCAGGTCCACGGTCCTTGGTTCTCCTGACTGGTCGCCGGAATCCGGCTTGAAAGCTGCATCCTCTTCGAAAAATGTCTCGCGGTTCTCCCACTGGCTCCACCATCTACTTGGGAGCTTGCCAAACGTGCGAACCATCTCGATAATAATCTCGTCCCGGTCGACGAAGAACGACTCCAGAAGTCGGTGATTGCCTAGTGACTCATAAATCAGGCACGCGAGAGACCAGATGTCGACTTTTTGGCTAATGGAGTCGCGGAAGATGATTTCAGGAGCCGCGTAGGAGATGGGTGTGTTAAGGAGTGGTTTGGCTGGGTCGGTTGTAAGGAACGATTCACCAAAATCCGCGATCTTGATTGTGCAATCGTTCGACTTGAGAACAAGTCTGGCCAATCGGAGAGGATTCGGTGGGACTACCACGTAAGATGGTGCCGCTGGTGTTACCGGTTGTCCATCAATCCTTTCGACAGCCTCTTTCGTAGGCTTTCCGAAATATTTGTAAACCTTTTCTATGGACCATGAATGAAAATTGGGTATCTCGAAGAGAACATTGTTGGGATAAAAATCTACAGAAGGATGTCAACACATAGAAGCACCCTGGAACTGGATACACGCCAATTTACCTCCGTGAACTACACCACAGGAGTGCAAGAACGCAAGCCCCTGGGCGCTCTGTGACGCGACCTTCCGGGAAATCACTGTAGGAAGCTTGCCCCCAGTGATTTCGTACCTGACTTTCCCAACGCTGGGTCCTGCCATTTCTGTGACAATGCAGCGATGACGACCATTCGGGCCTTCAATTTCGAAGTCGTCAAGCAAAGTTGCGACAAATTTACGCCATGATTGGGGGTCGTCCGACGCGTTGATATGATGCAAAATCCTAGTCTCTGGGCTTTCCGCCGAGGAAGAAGCGATAGTAAACTTCATCGCGACGAATCGGTCCTGTTTCTCGTCGCGCGCGAGCCATACCGTCGAATAGGTTCCGTATCCGAGTTTGTGCACGATACGATACCTCCCGTTGATCTCGTCATCGATGTGGACTGGATGGTAGCCTCCGGGTTTGTACTGTTCAAGATCTTCCACGTCCTCCAACCAGGCGTAAACTTGTTGCTGAGCTTCGGTACTGAGGGGAGCCATGGTACGGAACCAGGGGATGTTGATCGGTTTTTGACGACAAGAAGTAATAGGAAACTTCAATCTCCTCTGATGTGACTGTAGAAAAAGAGAAAGCCTTGTACATGTCATGTGCTAAGGAACGATGCAAAAAATTGAATGCCGTGCTGTACAATCGACATTTAGATTGGAGAAGGTTCAAGAGAAAAGCAATGCGTGAGAGTTTCGAAATCAAAAGTTTTCATGTCGTGGAACAAAACAACTACAGCATTAACTCGTTTCATATTTCTTCTACATGATCAACGTCAACCGTAACGCTTGTTATGCTTAGCTCGGGTAAGCCTTGACACTTTGGAGAATTATTTTTTCCGCGACTGGGAAAATGCAAGTACAACTGCTTCACGCTATCAAAATACTAGCTGCCAATCTCCAGGGACGTAATCCAGAATCTTTTCGAAGAACACGACGGTACATCAGAACGCTTCGCTTCAAGTTATATCATAAATGATGGGCAGGGGGCGCAGTGGGTCATAGATGGAACAAAGAATTCTTCACGTCGAACATGCACAGCCTAGAAATTCCCATCATTCGCCGGTTGCGCGTACCTCTTCTATTCTTTCATGGTGACTCTTGGACCTTGGAATTCGAAGAGCTGCCTCGCATTCATGGATCATCTTGATCCCAAAATACCCTTGACTAGCTACGGGTTGTGTAACAGTGACATCTCGCTTTTGATTGTGGCACTATGCGCGTACGATGTTGAGGTCCTAAGTCACCCTGGCCATAACATTCTGCAGGTTCACATACACGACTCTTAATGCACAAGCGTTCCAGAAAAGTGGATGGGTGACGTAGGTCCCTCCATAGAAGGATTCTAGGCCAAGGATCGTTGCATTCCATATAACTCACACCGACCTGCCTCAGGAACGCCTAGAATGGAATGATGCACTCGTCTTTGCCGTGCGGCCTCGTATTTTAATGGAGAATAAGCGTGTCATATGGCTCTTTATCGACCTAATCGCGGAGGTTTTTGGACGGCCATTTCCTTACATGCGCCATCTCATCAGGCCTGGAGATTTCATACCTCCGTACTTTTTTGTTCGAAATGGAATTTATTGTACCGCGCTGACCAGGAATATCATCATGGACTCTCACGAATGCCGCACACCACCTCCACAGGTACAGGCGACTAAGGCGACGAAAAGCATAAATACTTGAAATTTGTTGCCAGAACAGCAACACCCATTTGAATTGCAGCCTAGGTGAGCATCGTTACGCTAGGGCAGCTGCTCTTGATCGCTTATCGTTTCTCCGGTTTTAGATCATCTACACCATGAACATCAACTGGAAAGGTGACGTGCCCAAGCAGCCGTTGAGGGGCCAGTGTGAGGCGGCAGTCACTGCTGCCGCAGGGGCACCATGGAACACAACCGGCCAGACATTCGTGGGGGCACTCATCAGGTAAGCTCGTCAAAATTATTAGCGCTGCTGCTCTTAACACCTTACTAGGGGTGCCGATCATGATATGACAACCGATTCTACAGGAAAGCGAGTTCACGATCAGCGCCACATCACAGTGAACTTTAAGGACGCGGTGCAACAGGGGGCGAATAAACACACTCCTGCTCACGTGTATCTTCAGGGGGTGCGCACAGCGGCCCAACCTTTCACTCTTGATAGGGTGGAGTTTTATCCTCAGAAATATGGCCTTATTGCGGCAGAAAGTGGGGGTGTCGACGATGAGGATGAAAGTATCGAGGAAGACGAGGGGGAAGCCAAGGATTTCGAGGAGGGTAACTTCTAAATGGGTAATTCAGAAAGTGTATTTCTACTTGTCATCAGAGAAAAATCCGTAGATTCAGCATGTCCTCGACATCCTAAGGTCCTCTGTTATACAATGGGGCGCTCGACCCAAGTGAGACCAATAAGTGCCACGTCGATAGGCAGCGGAACATGAGAAAGAGAAATCCCCTCGCTTCAAGGTAATCACTAGCAATTATGACGTGCCAGGTATTCGATGGGGTATAGATGATTCAGAGGGACATGAACGGTGGCCATATCAGGAGTGTAGATTAGATACCGGTTTAAGAGGTCGAGCTCTCACCAAACCTAGTAAAGTACATAAGTATGTCGAATAGTTACTATTCTATGCACCACAGGATATTAGACACTTGGCTGCACGCAAGTTAGAACACGACATGAACACTGTTATTACAAGACATGGAACGAGGTACGCACACATAGCAAGCAATAGATCGAGTGGAGAAAAGGGGTGGATTGTAATAGTACAACATTGATGTGTGCAGGCATAGTACGAACGGAAAAAGGAAAGGAACGAGTCGACGGGCCTGAAGTCTACCTATACTTATATTTTGGATAGAGAAAACGGAGGTCAATTATCAATTTGCCATTAGTTATGAAAAGGAAAGTCATAAAAGACCGCCTAGTTGAGAAGCTTTGGGCCAACAGACTAGGCGACAACAGACTCGCGGAATGCAACTTCAACGTCAGGGAGCCTCTCTCGAGCCAGGATATCCTTGCAGCCCTCAGCTGCCGCCTTGGCAGCCTCGAAGACGAGAGTCCCAGGTATCACCCCTATCCAGATATAGACTGGACTGACATCCTTCCCTGGCTCAGCAAAACGGACCGGGTCAATCGACGACCATTTGACGTTGCGGGAGTCGAGGTGCTCGTAGATGAGCTTGCCAATCTCGAGCCAGCGGTCCTGGATTGGATGATCATAGACGGGGCGGGCCTCTCCCAGAATATACTACGCCGCGGGACCGGTGCGGACATCACCTGTTTTGAAGATGCAGGGAGGGTTGCTGGGGAGGCGGGGGGTAGCGGGGGACTGTCTGGCAGGCCGCTCCTTGAACGGCGATTTCTACACAAGAGGGGTAAAAGTCGTTGGGATCGGTGTTGGATGACACAAGAGAGGGAGAGCGGGTAAGTACTTATGCAAGCAAGAGAGGAAACTACCAAGAGATGCACTTGGATTAATAGATGAGAACAACCAGAAATTAGAACGCCTTGTGGATGTGACTTGAGCCTTGACGCTCTCTCGATAGGGCATATGAATTGATCGGTCCTCGGGATGAAGCACGTGGCCTTCGAGCGTTCTGGTAAAAACAATATCTTCCAAATGGATGTCAGGTCGAGTTTAGGCCTTGTTGAAAAGAACTAAGTTACAAAAGGAAGGGGTACGTTGAATATGTTTGTGTATATACTACCTACCTAAAGTTTAAAGAGCAATTTTGCAGCGCACATAGATTTTGGTTAGGCTAGATCTCGAAAGCAGCTTATCCAGGAGCGAACATTTAGAGACACAGCAGAACCTCGGAGGTCAGAGATTTCTTTCATTTCGAACTCGGAACTACGCGTATTCAAGGATATGGCCGAAGGATTTAATACAATAAACAACGACACTAGAGAAAATGGTTATCAGATGGTGATGCTTGTTGAATGCTTCGCTAAACTTGGTGTGGAGTACCTACTTTGAAAAAGACCAAATGCATCGTTTACTCTTAGACAGCACTAGGGAAGGCTGTGGGGGCGACGAGAGTTGTAACAGGATCAGTCCTAAGGACAGGTCCAATGAGGTGATCGAAGGCGGGAGAGTTAGAGACACGAGGACTCAAATCCACGAGATCCCAGAGGTACCCGAGAGTCTTTAGGACGGAGGTAGATGTGTACGAGGCAGTCTCGTTGGTAGCAGGGTTGGTGCCATTGTTCTCGGTGTAACCCTCGGGGGTATATGGGGAGATCAAGAAAGTGGGCATGCGGCCACCGAGACGGTCGAACTCGAAGGTGTAGGAGCTCCCGTCGGAGGCTGTGGAGGTGTAGGTGAGGCCGTCTGGGCGGACAGCGAGAGGAGGGGGAACGTGGTCGAAGAAGCCACCGGTCTCGTCAAAGGTGACGATGAACATCGTGGAATTCCACTGGGGACCAGCGCGGACAGCATCATAGAGCTCCTTGAGGAAGGCCTGGCCAGTAGAGACTAGACCGGTGGGATGCATGGAATTGGTGCCAACTCCGCAGCAGGTGGGGTTGATATAGGTCAAGTTGGGAAGCGCCCCGGCGGCGGCATCCGTGTAGAAGTCTGCGATGGGTACGACGTTGGAGGCACGGTTGGCCGCCACCCAAGAGAAGAACGTAGCATCGCCACCGCTGCCATAATTCTTCCACGACAAGCCCTGTTCATCGACAAGCTGGAAGATACTGGTGTTCGTGATAGCGGAATCGCCGAAGCTAGCATCGTTGCTGCCATGACCAGCAGAGGTTCTGGCCACCGAGATGAGACGGTTGGGATCAGTGGGCTGGAAGACGAGGAGAATGAGTAACTGCAGAGAAAAGTTTTCTGAAAATAACTTACCCCAGGGATGCCGGCGAACCAGTAGTTGAAGGTAGTGAACCCATCAACAATGTCGACGATGGTGTTGACCTCTGCTGGGGAGTAGTATCCCATGATCTGCTCCGCGGCAACCTGGGCAGTGATGCTGGGGTAGGATATGAGTTGTTTATTGATGAAGCCCTGGTTGGTAGCCTTCAACGTGCCGTTGGCGATGGCAGCGTTGCTGGGGCTGAAAGTGCCATACAGCTCCAAATTATACCCAGTAACGGAGTGATCGGGGTCGTCGGCGACGGAGTCAAAGTCCTGGAAGAACGAGCAGAACTGCGTACCGCTAGGCGTGCTGACGCTCTCCGGATTGCAGAAGGGCCCATTTTCGACAGGGTTGTCGAAGCCTTGGCCAGAGATGCCACCGAGAATATTATCAAAGGAGCGGTTCTCAAACAGAATCCAGATGACGGTCTGGATCTTCTCCTTCAGGTTAGCTACAGACTCCGGGGAGCCGGAGGCATACCCGAAGGGAGTGCTGCGTTTTACGTGGGAGGGAGGTGGCGTAGGGCTGGCAAACGCAGCAATGGTAACAAAGGACAGGAGGCTGGTAGCAATGGCGAGCTTCATGACAACAGAGCTTGTTCAGGGAAGCAGACGAGGAGATCTCTGAAGTCGACGATAATTTTGTGAAGTATTTATGCCGTTATAGGTTGGAACCTTTGCAGCGAGAAGAGCTAGGACCCACGTGCGCGATGCTCCATATGATGATTCTGCTTCCAGAAGGATTATCTGCGCTACAGCGATTTGTTTTTAATATCTTCGCAAAATCTGCAGAAGGGTATTGAAGAAAAGACGCATAGAGAGGCTTTGAAACTTGCGCCCCATGCTGGTGTAATGAACGTGCGTTGACGCTTTCGGCTTTGAGCGATCATGCGATGCACTATTTTTCGATCCCGTATAGAACGCGCTGGTACCTACCAGAGCGTAGTACTCGGCGATTTGTAGCTTCCAGGGGCGACATGGCTGTCAAACTACACACGCAGTCAGTAATGTAAGCAGGGATGCAAGAACTTGAGTCTACGTACTTGCTATGGCACGTACGAGGCGCCCGTCATGATAAGTATACTCATATGACAATCTTCTACTGATCTTGTTTGTGGAATATCTGAAGGCCCGAAGGAAAGAAGGGAGGAAGGCACGTCCAACCATACGAAACAAACACGTTCTTTGGAGTGTATGTCGGAAATCTCCCTGATGCGTTATCAGGGTGAAAACCAAATCAGGTCGAGTCAGGATCAAAGGCGTTTCACATCG
>JABAJS010007666.1:0-48043 GCA_018221635.1 Tephrocybe sp. 10521TJB
CCCCCCACCCGCTTTCTGCACCAAGCCTTCACGACCCCCCCCCCCCCCCCCTTGACCCACCTCTAGTACTAGGGCGTACCTGATCGAAGGCTTTCACTACCTGAGGCCCAGTGGGACCTGTCAATGCCAACGAAGCGCCTGCCTGGGTGAAGTTTGATGTTTGACAGCGACGATCGCAGGCGCCAACATGTGTATCTTCCCCCCGTCAAATTGGGCATCCGAAGAGAAATGGAAAAGCCCAAAGTTTAATGAGATTGTATGCAATAAATCAAGGTAGAGAACTTGAAAAGAGAAGAAGGAACCACTGTATTGATGGAATGGAATGGATGGATCAGCCCTTTCGATTCTTAAGCGCGATGCCAGTGTATAAGGACTTGGAATGGACTAACGATGGCACCTATAAGTATGGAAGCCTTTGAAGACTCGGAGAAACGACCGCCCTTGTTTGTTTAATCTAATCTGAGCGTGTGGGATGTAGATTAGCGCTTTGACTTGGAAGGAAAGAATGAATTCGAAACAAATTAGTACAAGTAGTATTTTTGAGGGGAATCGCGATTGGACCGCACGTATACGTATATGTATCTTATCGTATCGTATGGCTGATTAACAAAACAACGTGACGGGGAGAATGGAAACACTGGCAGTGGCACGATGAAATGAAACCCCACGCCCATACACGCCCGAGTTGGCCGAGATAGTATCACACCACGACACTATCGCTAGATGATCACTATCGCACTACAAGTTATCACATAACGTCGCGAATAAAGGTAGCAGAGAAAACGCGTTTTGTTTGATGACCGAGGAGAAGATCAATTCGAATTCGAGAGAACTTGAAAAGAGAAGAGAGAACCACTGTTATTGATGGAATGGATGGGAAAGTGTTGGTTCTTAAGCTTAAGCGCTTAGTCAAACGCTGTATAAGGACTTGGAATGAACTAACGATGGCATTTTATGTATGGAAGCCTTTGAAGACTCGGAGGAACAACCACCCTTGTTTGTCTAACTTTCTAATCTGAGCGTGTGGGATGTAGATGAGCGCTTTGACTTGGAAGGAAAGAATGAATTCGAAATAAACTGGTACTTAGTATTTGGATTTTTGAGGGGAATCGCGATTGGACCGGCACGTATATGTATATGTATCTTATCGTATCGTATGGCTGATTAACAACGTGACGGGGAGAATGGAAACACTGGCACTGGCACTGGCACGATGAAATGAAACCCCACCACGCCCATACACGCCCGAGTTGGCCGAGACAATCACACTGCGAGACTATCACTATATATCACATATGCGCAGGACGTCGCGAATAAGGGTGGCAGAGAAAACGCGTTTTGTTTGATGATCGAGGAGAAGATTTCGCGACAAAGTTCCCCGGTGTACATGTGTGGGGTGGCGTTCATACAGGGGTATGTTACATTGTATGTGACTCGTGTTCGTGAGGCTGTAGTGACATGGCTTGTCACCCGATATCGATGGGATATAGCTACCGTGGATGATCGCTATCGATCATGATCATAGATACTTTTCAGCGTGTCCGAGTTCCCCAAGGCAGGTATGCAAAATTTGAATCCTTCGTAAATCATTTCAGTCATTCTTGGTGGTAGCGAGTGGGTGGTCCTTATCGATCAAACTTTTTCAGCCTGTCGAGTGGGTTCGGTTCGGGCTCCAGGCAGACAGGCAGAGTAAATTCACGGATCCAAGTTACCCAACGCAGGCAAAAATTTGCGTCACTTCGTAGCAGCGAATAGCTATAGACACCGTGGATGATCGCTATCGATCATGATCACAGAAACTTCGCCCAGCCAGGGGTTCGTTTCATTCCCCTACACGCAGCAACGCCCAAAATTCCAAGCAGGTAAATTAAAAGACACTTTCGAGTCCCTTCGCCAGTCACTAGCGCGCGTGATCAAGCCATGAGCCGAGAAGGAAGGGTGGAGCGCGTGCGGTGGCGCTGGGGAGGGGGGGGGGCGAATCTTTGATTACTTCGAGAAGGTCTTCTTCGCTAATGGCGTGGGTCGTGCTGGTGTGTGATTGGTTGACGGGGAAGTAGGGGAGGGGTTTGTGACTCGTGACAAGGAGAAAGGCCCAGGACCTTCGTGTGACAGTGTGGGTTGTGATGGGAAGGGGCGCCGATGTGATGATGATATGATGTCTTGAGGCTTGAGCGAGGGGTGGCAGTTGCCGATGCGGCATGGCGCAGCATGTCACAAGTCCTCAAGCCATTCAGGCGTTCAAGCGTTCAGGAATTCCCGACTTCCAGAGTCTCTGAATAGCGGGTATGTGTCTTTTCAGGACGTGTGTTCTATTGGCCTATTGTGGTATTGGCAGGCTCGGGTCCGGCGGCTTCAATGTTATTTAATATTGAATATTGAACCCGCGAAGGGCGTTCGGGACAAGTTCGGGACTTCATGGGGACTTCAATTGAGAGTCAATTGAATAGCCAGGAGGACAGGAACCTCGCGGAGTGTGGATTGGATTCTAAGTTGTTCATTGAAACCTTGAAACCTTCAAGCTTCATTTGCAAGTCCGCGACGTCGAGGTTATACAGGAGCACTGGGGGGGACCGCACCGGTCCCACCACGCGCCGGACGCCACAAGTCCCTCATTGCAAGAACCTTGTTCTTCCTAAGCACTTTTCCTTGCATAATATATCCATGAAGTTGCGATGAATACATATGTGAGATAAGAGAAGGGGCTCAAGTGCGAATCTGGGATGGAACGCGTGGTTTTTGTGAGTAAGTAAGATTGATATCGATGTGGTGCGGGGCTTACTAAGGATGGGAAGTGGGCTTGCTATCTGAGGGCAGAGCAGAACAGAATATGAGGGGACAGAGCATTGGCAGGACTGAGGGGGGTTCTAGCGCCTTAGTCACGAAGGTGAGATAAAAGAAGAAAGTCAAAAAAAGGACAATTATGTACTAACCACGAAATCGAATCGATTTTCGTGTCCTTCTCTGCATCGAGATGATCTTTGCTTAGTAGCTAGGCAAAAAATCGAAAGAACAAGAACACGAGTACCCCGCTCGTAGCACATAACGATATCTGAGACCAGAATCCAAAGTGAACCGGTAACATGTCCGATTGATTCGGCACCATAATTGGGATGAACGAGCCATAGTTGATCAACAAACGCGCTAGTAACGTTGAAATGGCAGGAAAGATCGGACTCCGCGACTCCGAGCCCCAGCTACTGTAGTGGCGCTGGAGTACGACCTTCGTGAGATTCAGCGAACTTCGGCCTGTGTCAGGTCTGGGTTAAAGTGGATGAGGAGGGGGGCTTCTAGTGCATCGCGGATGTGCCTTAGGCTTAGCCGCCGGGTAGATTGACAGACCTGTCCTAAAGTAGAACGTGTGTTGTCTGAAAATAATGAAACTCCAGGGTAGTGGTAGGGTGGGGAGGCCTTCCGGTACGCTTGGTTCGCACAGGATAAACAACCGGCCTGCTTTCTTTTTTATCTGGCCTGGCTAACCGTAAATGTAAATATCCATCGAGCGGTAATCGAGATGAATTTTTTCCCTTCGTCGCCGGTTGGGTATTAGATTACAATTTTTTTCTTTATGCGAATCTGTAAAAGAATTTACATCTGTCATACTGACAAAGGCAGGCGCGGGACTTACAAAGATTGTAGATGTTCCAGTGGGTATGGGTGTCGTGCCGTCTCGGGCCCGTTGTTGTTTGTCCTCCCGGCGGCGAATTCATACGCAAGCCAGCCAAGATATGGACGTGAGACATGAATACGTGATTACGAGCGCAGATTATCTTGTCATTGACCATGCAGGTCGAGGCTTGTCTAGGTGATAATGAGCTCTCTCCAGTCTGCTTTACGTGTCAGATACAGTGCACGTAAGGGCAGGCACGGCTTTAGAGTGGACCTCGCTGTGGCGGCATAGAACTCCATGCAAGAACAAAGGGGCATGCGCACTAGAACCACTAGTAGAACTCTCTTTCAAATCCACCAATAGTCTTGAATCATGAGGCTGCCTGTAGGCAGGCTTTTTTTGTAGACAGGTCATTCTTTTGTCTGTCTCAATTTCGATCATAAGTAATGCGATCGTCACGCACTGCTAAGCTTTCGACCGTACGAATCGACGCCGTAACTCGAAATCAGAGATGGTGGCGCGGCTTTCTCCGAGCGCAGGGTCCACAAAATGAGCTTCTGAAGACCTCAAGATCGCACCGCGACTGCTATTACACTAAGCCGCGGAAATGCTTTATCTTGTGCTGCTCTGACATCGGGGGTTTGTGTCTGATAACGGAGATAGCATCTATGGGGCAACTCGTTGTTGAGGCATAAACACGCGCTCACATTGATCGTGACAAAATGACCTTCCGTATGGTGATATTCGGGTAGGACGGATATGTGGCAAATGTTGTCGGCATGGATCTGCCAGTCTTGTGACAGGCGTCCTCGGTAGGCACGCAATATTAATATTTGTCTGGGGTGCTGGAAAAACGGGCTGCAATGAAGTTGACTTCTCGACATCAGGAAAGTTGGGGGTCACATGGGGGTGTTTGACGATCTGAAAAAAATCTTGCCGCCGGGATCCATTAGCCGGTCGTGCGGAACGAGCGCACATGTGTGAAAACGGCATGTTAGCTCATGTTAGAAGTTGGCGAACTGGCGTCCAAGAAAAGATGACTCGGGATCGGGATGTCCCTGTCTCCATTCACTGATTAGCACAACGAGCCGCTCGTATCGATGAGAGATGTGCTATACCAGTGGTTTGTTGAACGATGGCCCTTCGTGGAACGGGCATCTCTTTTTCGACATCAGTGGTTGAGAGATGGGGTATGTTGTTGATTAGAGGTGCTTAAAGGAGTATCAAGTCCTTATTCAGCTTTAACTATGTATATCCGAGATGAATGGAGGAAGCTTGTTTAGTGGCGCTGAGTGCCGCAGGTTGCGCAAATTCATCTTGAGCGTAAGCATAACATATGTTCACGTACTGACTGAGCGAGAAGTTTACTGAGAGGATTAAGCGAATTGCAGCAGTTGTTGGGTTTCCAGGTCCCTGGTTCTGGATTATCCTATTGACGAAGTGAGGTTCGGTCCAGTGCCACAAGGGAATGGAAAAGAGAGTTGATAGAAATGATTGATGTGGCTGAGGTCTAAACCGCAGATAGCCGGGAAATGCCGAGTATCTCCTTTCTTCCCTCATGCACACCATCATCGTCAACTGGCAACTCCTCACCCTATGTCCGCAAATATCACGTGTCTCCTTGCAAAGGATGTTCAACGTTCAAAAACTAAAATTCTCAGTCGTTGCTGGAATGAATGTTCGTCTGGAATGTTCGTGCACCCTCATCTCTTTATCCATCACTTAAATAATAGCGGACTCCACGGGAGAGTACAGTTCCTTGTTTGATATGATCCAACGGGAATAGAACGACCCAGAGGGTGACGTTGACGTTTTATTTTCCTAATTTCGTCAATGCTTCTGGATGATTGCAGTTGGGGTAGAGTCGACCATGTGCTCAACTTTTGTGTCAATATTAGGGCACCTCTGAGTCACTGGTGGTCACTCGACACCGACCTCCCTGTCTACGGCATCGGGCCGCCTCTGCGAATTTGACATCAAGAAGTCAAAGCGCAAATTCAGAATGTGCATTTGACCAAGTGAGCACGCACGGGGCTCTTCATCTCTAATATACGGCCTTCGATTGCCTTCATCTTCTCTAGGTCTGGCTACTCGTTGCCCATAGCTTGTTTGGGATGCCGTCAGAAGCCCATGTGTCGACGGAGTCTTGATACCGTGCTGCGAACGAGCCTGTTGTTTATAAACGTTCACGAAAGATGGCATTTTCTAGCAGCCTTGGCTCTCTAAATTAAATGCAGTCTCCATTCTTCGCAATTTTAGCTTGCTTAGCGGCCTGCGTTGTCGTTATTGCCTCACCATTAAATGCTGAAACTGGTGAGTGATAATTATGTCCCGATTACCCTATGTATTGACTCGTTCAATTCGCGCCTAAGTGTGCAAGGGCCAAGTTGTTGAGGCGTCGACCTTTATAGGAGAAGATCACAATGTCAAGGTCGAATACGTGACCTGCCCCGAGGTCCTCAACAAGAGAGAAAGCCTAGAGGCACGTCAGACGAATATTTGTGCAACAACTTGTAAGTCTGCATTGTGGCTTGGTCGCTTCAGCGCTTAATTTGAGGGGCGCTAGGTAATGTGAACTGTTTCCTTCCCGCAGGAGGCGGCCCCGATCCCAACGATTGTAATGTTATAGCAGATGCCCTACGATATGACAGTCAGAATATAGGTAGAGAACAGGCATGATTTTTCCTCTTAATAGTCCTGACTGATTTGTTCAGGAGCGCTCTTTGTCGTCGGAACTGGGGTTAGTGTCAACGTGTCATCTGTCTAAATTTGGCCGAAACTAAACTATCCTAGACAAACAATACCGTCGCAATGACTTATAGTAGCTGTCTCTCCTTCTTTGTGAACCAAGATTTGGGATCTGTGGTATATTGCCGCACCGACTGGGTATGCACATTTTCAACGGTGTAGATCGTTTGGTTCTTAAACGCACACCTCTTCCATAGGCCGACACTCTTGACAATCTTGCATTCAACTGCCAGGCTACTCAGAATGCCCACGGAGGAAACTGCGTTGCTACCGATCAGACTTACTTCATCCAGTAGGCAAAACTTCGCCTCTCATCCGGTTGTGTACTCACGTCACACAGAGTTCAATCTGCGTGATTTTGTCGAATTGATGATAGCCGACACTTTTCTGTTTCGTAGTCTCCAAGCGTAAATGGCATCTTGTTAACTTGTCAAATTTCCAAACTTTGTAAACAGCTGTTCGAATGTACGAGGCAAATGAATAATATCGCTACTAGATCCAAGCTATATTTTCATCACCAATGAAGTCGAAGAGGTGAATTCAAGCTGACATCAAGATTGTGTACCACCAACTTCCCTGTAGACGTCATGTACTGCCAAGTGTCAATGACCTCTCCGTCGAGATGAACGAAACTAGGCTGATGAAACACGCCGAGTACGGTGATTTCGGTGAGTCGCTGTTGGATATGGAAAGTGCCATTGCTTGTGATGAGAAGCTCTGTATCAGTCACGAGAAATTCAAGGTTCTTGCTTGGTCCTAGAGGGTAACTAACGCCGTCATCGATGTATGCCGATCCCAACGCTTGGCCATCTGCGGACAACGAAGCGACGAGCGAGAAGGGACCTTGGCGCGTTTCGTCTATCGTGTAACTAGGCTTCGCGTGAAGAAGGATAACAGACCCATCACGAATATGGACGTTGATATGTCCGAGAGGTGCTGCGAGGGTTGTCAAGGAACCTGGTATAGCATTAACTACCTCATGGGTATACCAATCTCGCCAAATGACGTGACCTCTCCCAGGGAAGAAGCCTGAAGTAAAAGTCACAAAAGGCCCGAGAATATGAGAGTAGACTCGCACCTTCAACGGTTGTAATATTTGGACCCAATACAGGTGTTACGAGAATGTCTCTGCCAACCAGAAACTGTGACGTGACATCAAACAACTCGGGCTCGTTAGGAAACTCGAAAAAGAGGGCACGAATGGGTGGGGTTCCTCGAATAGACGCATCCGCAAACAGAGTTGACTAAGAATAAGATATTGATATTTGAGGATAGTCTCCGACTGGATACGATCATGACATACCCAGTATGGAAGTAGGGAGTAACGGATAGAAATGGCAATCCGAGAAGCACGAGCCACGCTGTCCCATCTATAAGGCTCTTGCGAGATTGCGCCTTTGACGTTGTGGTTGCGATAAAACGGTGTAAACGCTGACAGTTGCATCCAGCGATTGCAGAGTTCCTCATCTGTGTTCCCATCTGACACGAGGTAAAAATATCAAAACGATGGAAAGGTTATCAAAGATACTCAGACGCACTGAAGCCGCACGTGTCTGCACCAACGAAAGGGATCTGGAATATCTGGAATTGCAGGACGCCCTAAAAGTCATAGCAAGACGGTTTGAATTCGACTCGTTTGTAAATGCGAGGAAACCACATACAGCGATACTATGCCTAAGATAAGACCAGAGACTAAAATTGTCACCCAACTGTGATCGCCAAATTCCGGTTGTTAGCAGCATGTGTCATGGGAGGAATGTATCACCAACCCAATGTCCAGTCCATTGTCCAGAAGAAGGAAATGTGGACCGACTTATCAGGAAAGGTCTTTTTCCTGGGAAAATTTCCTGTAAAGCAATATGGGTTGCCTTCTCTTCCATCAAGCCCCACAAGTTATGAACATCCAACTCAGCCTGGCCATCAGCGTGTGTAGCGTTGGTTGCCAGAGCATGAAGCGAAAGCCTCCCCTCTCCTGAGATGATAGTCAAGTTGTGATATCAACACGACGAAGCACAAAGGACAAACCAACCATTGTGAATAGGATAAGGCGGCGTGTTGAGATCAACGCCTGTCTGATTTCCCGCACCGAAACCTTTATTCATAGCACTGACAGCTTCACTTCGGCATGTGAGCGTGCCATTCACAGTTATGTTCCCGCTCGGCCCCGATAACGCTGAATCATAACTGTTTGCATCAACATCGACATCAGAAAAGAGGCGTGCAGCAAGGCTTGTATCGGATTCTCACCACTCTGGGTACCCTGGAAGAGCCAACGAGTCATTCACTAACTATCGGAAAGAGTGCAAGCGTAGGCAAACCTTTGATCAGATTTCCAGGCTCTCCGGGCAGAATAAAGGGAGTGGTCGTGTTAGTTAGATTTGCATTAGTCCCACTATTGATGGGGCAGGTGAGCGACAGGACATTGGCGTCATCGAAACGCACACACCAGGAACCGTCACAGAATGAACTTGCCTCGTTCATATCAAGCCAGATACCTGACAACTCGACGCCCGTTTCAGTCCAATTGCGAACGGCTTCTGTCCACCATTTCTGTGTACGTGGATGAAACCAGTCTGGGAATACCTTTTTTGTGAAGTTCAGATTCGGATGGCGTTCATTGCGGTGGAGATATTAACGCACCGTGTATCCGGGCCAGACTTGACCGACATATTCAGACTTGTCTTGATTAGTAATGAATACCCCTCTGGACCTTGATTAGTAGGTGGAAATTAAAGGGGCAGAGTAACTTACTGCTCGACTCCCTTGATGTACGGATGATACTGAGGAGCGCCATCAGATACAGATAGTTAACAGCCAGGACGTGGCGGAACAGACCGCGTACCACGTCTGAGGTATTGATCTGCTTCGGTATGGCAGCATCGACGATAGGAACGTCTAACCAAAGATGGTGTTAGAAACGAAGTAATGAAACTTGGAGGATGTTTACATCTTTGGTGGTTGCCCACCTTCAAATAAAAGTAAGTGTTCTCTCCACCGAGCCAAATAGATTTAGCCCACCAATTCTCTGATAAAAGCGCGTAAGTCCTTTTCGGGGAAGGAAATAGGGTCCGTAGTAAAGTCACGGAAGGCATGATAAAGATCAATATCGTTCCATATCGCTATGTATGGGATGAGCACTGCCTGAAGTCGTAACAGCCTCGACTACCTTCCAAAGGAATGTTAGACTCCTTCATTCTGATGACCTGCGATCGGGTTTCGTTTAGGTCGCGGTAGCCCCACCTACAATGAGGTTAGACCCATTCATATGCGGTGATACGACATTCATCTAACCTGCAGAGATGAAATCCGAAAGCCCACGCAGGTTGCCAGGTAGGTAGTCCAATCAGCTCGCCGTACTGCTCGATTACACTGATGGGGTTTGGCCCAGAGAAAAAGTACAAGTCAAGGACTCCTCCTATCATCCTATATTGTATCAACGACATTGTAGCGTTTTGGGGAGTGAGAAGGAGAACGTCGCCGCCAGCAGCGCTACAAGTTTGCTGATGAGTTTTTCGATTCAATTCGATTCTGGGTGCAATCAACCTTAACAAGAAAACACCATGAGATTGAGATTCTTGCGTCGCATTGTCGAAGCGGTGTTCAAGGTACATTGGATGAGCGCCGTACCTGCATGAAGCTTGTTAGAAACAGTTCAAAATCGTATACACTCTGTCCTTGCATGTTTTCATCAACAGGATCGGCGGCATCACGGGCCCATAACGATTGAATAGAGCCTCCGCCGACCGCAATATTTCTTCTAAATCCAGAGCTGGAAACCGATTCGCCCAATCCATAGATATTCGCGTCAAAAGGGAGAGACGATGTCAACTGGAAAAAATTTGAGCATTATTGCACGCAATAAAGCAACTGGACGTTACCTGGAGGTATTGTTTTTCGAAGACAAGTGGAAAACCATCGAGGATGGTACTACTATCGCCTTCTATGATGGGTCCAATAGGTGTCGCGGGAAGGGACACAACCCTTGTGTCAAACAACGGGGGAGAATTGGGTTGAGATCGCCGAGTTATCCAAAAAGCAAATGGAGACGGGTCATAGTTGAAACGTAGGTCGGACTTGACAGCGAGAGGCTCCCGTGCAATGGCAGGACGCGCTATAACAGACTTCGGGATCGTATACTGTGAGCGCTGAGTGTCGAATAGGTTGACGTGGAGCCTAATTGTGCAAAGGGTGAGTGTCAGTGAGTACAGGGTCGAACCATCGAAACTGACCTCGTGGCCGTTTCATAGGTCACTTGAATGGTGAGGTCGCTGATATCGTCTCCGAATGCGTCGCATGGTCCGCCCGCAAGGCTCAGAGAAGCTGAAAGGCCATATTTCGTTTCAACAAGCTCTTTTAAATTGTATCCTGCACTAGACAGTCAAAATCAGCCACTACTAATCGGTAACAAAAGGCAAACCTGGGCAGGTTGATATATTGTGAGAGCGAAGGTTACCAGAGTGGTGTAGTTCTTCAGCAAAAATGGGTACCTGCGTCGCTGATACTGTGGAAGCCAGGAGCAACAGGATGACTGGCACCTTCATGGTGGAAGGGGCCTAGCGAGCTAAAAATTTGCACCGACTTTATATAAGATACCAGCTGTGACCAAGTTTTACACGTAAGGGCACAGAGCTTAAACACGCTACTAGTAGCCGTTGAACCTGCAGGGTGTTGGCAATGTTTACTTACCCGTGACAACTTCCATATCATACCTGGCTGACAGCGCAAACGGCCAGCTCTTCGCATCCGTTCTTAACGCCCGTCCTGTCGAATGAATCGTTGCGCCTTCGAGCAACGAATGGGCAGAGCAAAATGAAGTCCGAGGTGGTCAAGTTCCGAGAACCAAACGCGAACTCATCACCTCACGTGATCTGTTACCAGACGCCAAGAAACACAGCTCTTTGTCCAAATTCCTCATAACATGTGTGTTCAAATGGCAACTATCGACACAGAAATATTGAAACTTGGAACGAGGATTACAACTTTACGGACTCGCGAGGACGACCTCCAGAAGCTCATTGATGGAATGCAAGCGCTCAAGAATGCGCTTGCAACCGAGAGGCTTGACCTGGAGGAACAAAGCCATTCGTTGGAGGCAGAGAGACTTCCAATATATTGGATTCCAAATGAACTGCTGAAGGATCTATTTTCTGCTGTTGTTGCGGCCTGCACGCGTGCAGAGGAGGAGCCTGCCTTCAAGGGCACCACAACTTCCTATCCCCCCAGGCCCCAGATTGCATTGTCACACATGTGTCGACGATGGAGAGCTGTGGCACTACACACGGTGCCTATATGGACTCAAATAAATTGCCAGGCACTACTTGTTAGACGCCTTCAGGAAGAGCCTCCAGACGATAACATTATACGGCTATTCATTGAACGTTCTGGCAATCTTCCGCTTGATGTCGGATACTATGAATTGGCGATTTTAGCCCCCAGGCTAGAAATTCGAAATGTCAAGTGTATCTTGTGTGCCCTTTGCGATGACTTCATACGTCTCCGGTCCATAAACATGGAATGTCGGCATGCCGAGACGATAGAAAGAGTTGCCAAGGTCATAGGACGTATGCCTAAACTCGAAAATCTTCACTTATCCATAACAACTTCTTACTCGACTTTTTCACCTATTCTCCTTGACAACACTTCTGGTCCAACCACCACCCATGACTCGTTAGATCCCCCGACCTCGCACTCATCTGTTCTCAGAGTACTTGTCCTGTCAGAATTTCCTCTGTTCGGTCTCTCAAAAAACGTGTTTGTCAACATCACCCGTCTTACGCTTAAATTCTCGAGAAAGATTGCGCTCCCCGCAAATACACGCTGTTACCAGCTCAAAATGTCAACACTCTGCCAGTTCCTGGACCTTACCCCACTTCTGGAAGACCTTACCCTTTTAAATACTGTCCCATTGTTTGACGTGTTTCTTCCCCACGACAACATACACCATGGCCCCGGGATCGTAACACGCTCACGTGTACAACTTCCTCATTTGAGGAGTTTCGAGGGTATCCATTCCCTGGAGAAGTACACTGGTACATCACTTTCTTTGACATGCCTGCGCTGGAGAGACTAGACGTATGGACAAAAGAGCACCCTGCGATAGGGAGACGTGTGACCCGGTGGCACACATCTGAAGGCCTGCATGACCTGATCACTGAGGCGTCCATCGGACGGGATTGCGTCACGCTACCTTCACTGCTTGACCTCAGTTTACAGTGCGGGGATGAGGACGGTTTAACCTCGTTGAAAAGAATCGAGCTTCCACTGCTTCAGATACTAGAGATCATAAATTCGGATGTTCATGCAAGGACAAGGACCAGTGATTTCCCGAAGCTACCAAGGATAAACGCCTTGCTTCACAACCCAAATCTCCCACATCTTACCAACCTAACTCTTTCTCATTTTGATCTCGATCTCACCTCTCTACACAAAACGAGTGAAGCGTTTCTGGGTATGCCTCTACTTGTGTCATTGTCACTTGATGCTTGCACGGGCGTTCGAACATTGATGGAAAGACTGCAGGAGAAGTTGAACGGACCGTCGAGACCTATTTTCGCTGATCCGAGAAAAGGGCGGCGTGTCAAAGTTTGTCCTCGTCTGGAAGCTATATCTTTGTGGAGCTGTGAAGATGTGGACTTCACTGACGTGCGGATGGTGGTCATGGCGCGAAATTATCACGAGTCCGATGAAGAAGTTCAAGTCCCAGAAGTGGAAGGTCACGATGAACCCAAACCTGGACGGAAGATCAAGCCTCTGCGAAAACCGCGACACGGGACAATTGGGGTTGATCCTACAGATGGATCTATGCTCACAGAGGATGCTTTTGTCCTACCAGCTAAAATTGTTTACCTACGTCTGGACGGCTGCTCTGGAGTGCATTGGGAGGACGCTATCGCTCTACACAAGCTAGGCGTAGTAGAGGTCTTATACGTTGAATAGTTTTTGTAGAAGTATCTTACTATGAAAAACTCTTCTAAATATGGCAAGAATCTGGTCGCCACTGTGGTGGATATGGAATGGGTACCGCGTAATTCTGACTCGGGTTGTGACACTAACATTCCCAGACACTTCCTTGCTCCGGATGAAGGCGCTACGAAATTAACTCAGCGATTCATCAAACGAGGTATGGAGGGGTATCATGACAGGAACACTTACGTCTGAAGGGATCTCCAAGTTGCAGAGCGCGTGGAGGACGCCCTGAGAGCGGTTAAATAAGATTATTGCGGTTGGAAAGGAGCAAGGATAGGTCATACCAAACCGGTCCATCTTTCGAGTTCAACGACCTGCTCTGGTGTTATGAAATCTTGAGAAGTGCGAGAGGCGAAGACCATATGTGCAGCTGCGGCCCTGATGACAGTTTCGGGAGATGCAAGCCTAAGGGGGCTGGCCGGCAGCGTCGGTGCAGGTGGCACAGAAGAGATCGGCTTGACAGGTCCGGCGGTCAAAGGTGTCTCCTCCACCTTACTAGCGGTATGCCCAACGCGACGCCAGCATGCCGCGAGATGGAATAAATGGAAGGTCTCCATCTGTAAGAAGTTATGACATCCCCCACATAAGTCTCAGGATAAATCGGCATACCTCCAACGTGGCGAGTCCCGGCGTAGAGGCTTGAAGCTTCCTTATTAGGTCGTCATTGTGATCCGGGAATGAGGTGTGTCGTCCTTGCGAGGAGTAAAAGCTGTAGAATTTCAATTTCAGAAAATGAGCGAACCTAGCGGAGGCAAACCTATCAGCGGAGGCATTCACGGTTTCGGCGAGAATCTCCGTGGCAGATCCAGGAGGTTTTTCGATGGTTAAGGCCTTCTCGAGCTAGTCTAGTGCATCAGTATCTCTAAAATTGTGATAAATTTTCGAATTAGACCTCGAGGTGCAGGGCGTGATCGGCGGGGACCTAGATGAGATACATAAGCGCTACTTGAGAAATGACAGAAGCTTATAAGAATTTGTACCGGTCTACTGATCCTATAAGGCGGTTCTTCGAAGGAGTCTTTCGAGCTCGAAAAATCGAAGTCTACATTCCGGCTTACAGCTACGCTTGCTTTGGGGACTACTACAGTGCCCACGGGCACATCAACTAGTGCTCCACAGGATCCAAGTCTTTTCGAAAGTGGCGTTTCAGGGCGGAATCCAGGGCTGATTAGGGGAGAAACTTTAACTGACCTAACAACACACATGTCACCACTCAAACACTCTCGTACTTCTCGTATAAAGAAGTCCATGTTAGGACTGCCCATCCCAATACTTACGATAGATATTGGGATATTCTTAAATCTGCCTGTGATAGTGAGAAATCCTCTTTCGGACGACAGGGTAAATGGACGAGGATCCTCGTCAAGACAAGTTGCTATAGCTTGAGCTCGAGAAGGTGAGCCGACGGTAACCTGAGTTTTGCCTTAGTGGCGGGAAATATATTTTTAGAAGAACCAACAATGCGATTAGCGACTTCGCCAGCTCGCAACCCCAGATGATATACTCGCTGGTCGGCCGTTCGAGGAAAATCTGAGCAACGGTTACTTATCGTCAAGATCGGAGAAAATAATCTCAAAGCGTTGACATACTGGCATCTGTGAGAAGGTTCTTCATGATGAATCGATGAACGGGTACTTGAAGAAACCCAAGAGGTTTAGGATAAGGGGTTCGTTCGTTCCTCGTCGAAGCTACGGATAGTTCCGGACATCACAGCCAACCGTACGTGGTGTGACAAAAATAATCACGCCCTTCCCTTTCCAATCCCTTTGTCCGCATTCCAAGGCTTTTGGAGCCTGAAAACTTGTCGAAGTGCGTATGAAGGTCAAATGACTGTTGCTACTTTCACCTGTATGTAGCTGAGGGCAGGTCATTGTCGAAATCAAGAATGGTAGATCTTGACGTGCGTGACCCAATCTCCGCCCCTGATCTCCGCCTTAGCCAGGGGGTGTTGTCTCTCGATTCCATTTTGCCTAATACATATAGTGGACGCCCTCCGACTAGTGACGTTGTCTCTGGCTAATTTTTTGGGCGCCACCCACCAAAAAAATATTCTGATTGGTGACAACAGGGTAAATTCTACCTTTCTTGGCCTTTTCCCCGTTGCATGTTAAAAAATTGGCGCACATTTATCCAGCGCAGCGTCGACTGAGTCACGTAACAGGAATTTAATTGGGATGGTGTATCTTCTCCGCCCCGACGTTCCTTGATCCAACCTTGATCGATCGCAATGCCAGTTGTCGTTCACGCTCACCGACCCTTGCAAATGCAAACTCCATAACCTCGATCGACTCTGCGCGTTTATAACCGACAAATAGCCCTGCGCTCACTGTGCTGGATTATAAATTGCCATGGAATCCATGCTTGATGTATTTCCAGACGATCATGACATGATTTTGTAGCTCATGGCGTAGCCTGAACGCGTCATACTCAGAGTGTAAAACAATATCTCCCCATTTGGTTACCGCAAGGGAGGCTTGCTTCTTGCTGATTGACATGGCAGCGCTGGCAACTTCTGGACTTCTGTTCTAGCGAGGGCCCTGGCTGCAACTCCTTCTCAACCTGTGACCCCACACTTCAGATCTGGCAACCTGAGGGGATCTACTAAACGCGGACCTCGCGGTGCATCGAAGTGAGGCTCACGCCTTATGGCACGGAGGCGTTCCCCATTTGTAGTACTCAAATGGCAATCCTCCGAGAATTCCTGAATCACCGTCGATGTTAGTATGCGCCATGCTATCGATTGTCGTCGTCGCCACTCATGTCGACATGTCGAGGCTTTGAACAAAAGTCAAAATGTGGTCGCGATGAATCTGGTAGATTGCCGGACAGACTAACATCAATTCCGTCTCGTTCGGGTCCGACACTGCACAGCTTCTGTTGGCTCAACAAACTCAAAGTTTATGCCCACACGTCGATATCCCCACAGGAGCAAAGACAAGACTTTTGATCGCGAGGTGTACGACACTGAAACTGACAGATTGGAGGCTGTTGATGAGCTCTCGTCGTCCCCTTGTCCCTTGAGGTATCACCCAATCTGTTCGTCACTTGGTGCTCCTCGGAACTTGCTTGAGGCCACCAACCCCGGTTCCACATTCGCGTAGTTTAAAAAAAATTGCTTATCATCCTAAAAGGGAACGATTTGTCTCTGTTTACCGAAACAACATTCTAGACCTCCTCGTGAATAGCGTCCTCCCGATAACGCCACAATTTTCTGGGAAATCGGCGGACTGGATATTCGGTGGGGCAGATTCCTCGAGAATCAGTTTGATCATTTTGCTGGCGTCCAGGGACTTTGAGCGCTAGTTGATCACTGTTTTTGTTCGGACCTAGCCGCATCTGGAAACCAAAGTTCCGGGTTGTCGTCAGAAAAAGGCAAGCTGCTAGATCTGGAGACACGAAGTTTAGAAGACTGGATGGTTGACGCGTGCCTTGTGAACCCTGCGTTACAAGGGTTGATCAAGCGGTGTCATGAGCTCCGCGAACCAAATTTGCTCGACGATCAAACTGGACTGTTTACCTCTTCCTGGGATAACACGTCAATGACTTTGAGGTGGAGAACAAAGAGGGTACTCGTGGCCTAACTAACGGTAACGAACATTTACAGGGTGTTGTCCAAATCCTCGTTGTATCCGTGTTTCGTTCCGCCGTCGATCTGAGACTTGCGCCCAGTCCGATCACAACCAACGATACAATTTGAAGCAATCCTCTCAGGCTCCACATCATTTCCTCTCCTTCTCTCCTCTCTCCTACATCCTCTACATCTTTACATTTCGCTGCTATGAGTCGCGCTGGCTTTGACGCCAAAACAACATTACATGTGCCGGTCGCACATCCCTTCTACGACTCGGGCAGGCACGAGGGACAGGACGAACGAGACTCCCTGTCCGGTTCAGACGACGGGAATTACATTTACCATGATGTCTCAAAGAATGACTTTGACCACGATGGTGAGTGGCCAATGAGATCATATAGAACGTGCTCATAGCAATTGCTTGATTACCTTAACATAGATGATCACACAGCGTTGACTTCGCAGACTCTAAACACGGACGGTACCCCAAAACGGCCCATGAACGCATTCATGATATTTGCTCGTCGTCGTCGGCCCCAAGTCTCCGCCGAAAACCAAGCAATGCGCACTGGGGAGATCAGTAAGATTCTGAGCAAAGAGTGGAACAACATGGAGACAGTGAGTGAATTCGAGGGCTCTGTTGTTCGATTATTGACCCTGTGTTCAGTCTCAAAAGCAGTTCTATCAGGAGCAGGCCCGACAACTGAAGGACTCCTTCAATAATAAATATCCCGACTATGTGTACCGACGACGACCGAACAATTCTCGGAGAAAGCGTAAACCTGATGTGCCAGGGCAACGTCCACTCGACAGGCGCGGTTCTCTGGACGATATCGGGTTGGACGATGGGGGGGATTCCCCTACTGACGGGGAGGAACACCTCCCTGAGGTAATGTCCGATCCACACCGGCCTCGCCTCAGCCACGACGATCATCCTAAATTTCGCCAGCCGACCTCTCGGGCTTCGCCTTACTCCTACCCGTCGCATGATCCCCGTACCACCAGCATTTCCGAGCACCACATCGCCTATGATTCGATGGGTGACGGTGAACGCCCGCTTTCAGACGGGTTGCCACAACAAAACTATTCATACCTCCCGACTCAAATTTATGGGCGCCCGACGCAAGCTCAGAATATGCCAATTTACAATCAAAATTCGCTCAACGGCAACGACAATTGGAATTTACCGTCTCGCTCATGGCTTGGTTCGGAACCGTCGCAGGGCCGAAATTATACCTCTCTCTCCGCTCAGAAGACTCATAGGTCACCTTCCTCGCCCTCGTGGCATCGATCCGCTCACCCTGCTGGGAACACTGTCGCCACATCGAATCTTACCCTACCGACTCTGAGTTCACCTTTTTACCCTGACTCCTCACAACCTCTTTCGCCTCAAGGACATCCCCACTCTATCACTCCACCTTATGGTTCTAGTCATATGCAAAGCCCATCTCTTGTCAGCAGGGAATTCAGCCATCACGATATTTCTTTATCACCGCCGCTGCCCGACCCAGTGGATTCTTACCACGCCAGCACAGACCGTAATGGACTGGTATATGCGCCGCGTCAGTCCGGGGTGGCGCGAGGCCTTCCTTCCATCTCAGGCTACTCTCAGTTACAGCCACCTCCATTGTCGCCACACTCAGCCATAGGCATCCAACACGGATACTGGTCAAAAGATTAAATATTTCTCTTTATGGATTATTCGGGCACCCTTCACGGTATACAATGCGATCGTTATTATCGTCTAATTGTTATCTTCTTTGCTCTGATGGACACTTTCGCTGTATTATAACTGTATATCTCTGACTCGTACTGTAAATAATTGATAGGCATTGCAAAACAAGGTTTTCGATCGAGGGCTGCCGGCGGATCCAAGGCATTTGAAATGTTGAGGCGTTGCCGCAATTCAGATCATCAAATACAGAGATTGATGCATCGCATTAACATAAAAAAATTCGACCTTGCGATTCCGGATCCGCGCCGTCCATTCGAGTTCGACGACACGGGGAGAAGGACTGGGGAACACGACGTGATCTGATCTCCTCAAAACGCCACTGTTGATGAAAAACAAACGCCTCGCACGCATGACAAGTGACACACACAGCCGAGTTGATTGACCCCGTCAGGAAATCTTTCTTATTGTCGAATACGACGTGGCGCTCCCTATGTTGTTCTCACGAATGTTTTCAGAGGCTCAACAAGATCACGCGGTTTTGAATCTTTTAATAACAATGTATATGTAACCCCTCACTCTATAAAAACAGTATTTTGTCCGCCTGTTATTGTCAGGTTCGAGTATCCACCCATAAGGCCTGGACCTGGGCCCTTTTACGCGAGCTCGTGACCAACGCGATACCATCACGTGTCTGTGACAGCATCGCAGTAGGCTATAATTTTGCCGAATTCCGGCTATTTCTACCGATACTCGGTGCTTGCTCCCGGAGTAGATCTTTCACACCCAACCTTGCGTACTTATTCCACTTTCCCTGAACATGGCTCCTCCTGCATACGTTGTCCCCCAAGTAGACTCCACCACTGTTTTCAAAACTGATATCTTCAAAGGCAAAGTCCTTTTCTGCACAGGAGGAGGCTCTGGAATATGTCGTGGGATGACAGAAGCAGTGGTCAGTCACCTGTATAGCTCTTGGAACCTCATTTCACGCGTCATACTTTCCAGATGCGCCATGGGGCAAATGCAGCGATAGTGGGGCGGAAGTGAGTTACTTGTACATATTCCGTCAACATTGACCGAGTTTCATGTATCACTGCCTTGGAACAACAGGCTTGACAGGTTGACGCAGGCTGCGAAAGAACTTTCTGATGCAACTGGACAACAGTGTATCCCAGCACAGGCAGATGTTCGTGACCCGAAGACTCTCCGAGAAGCGGTGCGCAAAACCATCGAGACATTTGGAAGAATTGATTTCGTTATTTGTGGTAAAGTCTTTCTGGAGACGAGATTCTTGACAACCGATTAAATCTTGCTGTCACAGGCGCGGCTGGAAACTTCCTTGCACCAATTTCAGGTCTCTCTGAAAATGCTTTTAGAACAGTCATTGAGATTGATACGGTGCGACTTACCGTGGTGACAATTCTGCAACCTCTCATCCTCATGATAGCTTGGCACATTCAATACAATCAAGGCCACAATAGCCCATGTTCGGGCCTCTAAGGGCGCGTACATACACGTCAGCGCAACGCTGCACTACAATGGTAATTTCCTTCCAATCACACCGTAACAGCAAACTGAACACAAATTGAATCATAGGCACGCCTTTTCAGGCCCACGTTTCGGCCGCAAAAGCAGGTGTTGATGCGTTGTCCGCCGTATTGGCGGTAGAAGAAGGTCCTCATGGTGTTCGGTCAAATGTGATAGCCCCAGGCCCAATTGGCAACACAGAAGGCATGGACCGACTCTCTGTCAGGTCTGACCACCCTCAACCTGCGTATCCCGCTGGACGCATGGGCCATGTTCAAGATGTTGCCAATGCGGCAGTCTTTTTCTTCAGCGATGCCGCTGCGTACATCACAGGTCAGGTCCTTCCCGTGGACGGTGGATGTGAGCACCTGAGAGGGTCCATGGTCCCTTATCCACAGGCGGTGCTTGACCCAGCCAGTGTTGCACACACGATCAAGCCCAAGTTGTAATATACCTCTCATACTTACTTGCATATCCTCGCTAAACGGAGCTCTTTTTTGGTGACTGAGACGCACATAGTGTGATCGGCGCCACACCCGGCAGTGAGAATTATTCATGCCTTGATGACAGGCTCCTTGATTACAAGCCCCACTGATTCACCCACAACAATATTCCGTTATTGACGCCCCCTTTTTCTGCTCTAAACACGGCTTCATCTGTATCTGTGACACCTCGATTCCCAGGTGACATCAGAACCCATGACCGATAAGTTGCGTGAAGGAGCTCGTGCATATGAGCGCTTGTTCTAGCCATTGAAGATCGAAAGCGATATTAATGCGCCTGATTGATGATATCGGAAGTATCAGTGTCACAGCATGTTGACCTTTGAAGGTACCAAATGGACGACAATGTGTGAAGTTGTGATTAGGGGTAAATTTCTTGATCAATCAGGAATCCCTCAGATAGGATACGCATTACTGGATGTTCAGAGGCGTTAGCTCATCGATCGGCCCTGATGCATGGTGTATCCTTTCGCCAACTGAGCCTGGGGTGCCTTTTTCCATGTACTTTCTTTCAGTAAACCTGATACCTAACAGAGAAAACCACTACCCTTGATGGGCCACGAGTCCCAGATTGTGAGTAGTCAAGAGGACAGGGTAAGGTGGAGCTATTAGGCATATTCGTCGCAATGATGGTTCTTTCGATGGAATGATGAACCAGAAAGAACGTATCTGGGAAGGGCTGAAACCAGGAACATGTCACCTTACGCTCATGAACGTAAAGACGATCAACTCGTCCGCGCTGGAAGCAAAAGAATGATTGAGAAAAAGAAGTGGTACAAATCTAGTATATAACGTCATGTCAGGCGTCAACATTCGCTGCCCAACAAAAGTGTCCGCATCCAGCAGCACAAGGGTGCCCAGCGAGTCTACTGGGGTGAGTGGTTTGTTGAGGGCTTGTCTCCAGAGAGTCTATAGTACTGCTGTTAATTGTGCTGATAGTGGAAGCGAAATCATCGTCCGTGCTTCCCGACGGGCTACGTCTTCTGTCAGAGTCCGATCTGATGTCAACGTTGTGCACAACTGTCTTCGGCATGTCGACCATTTGTCGTCGTAAGTAGTAATCCTGATAGCATGCCTGATGACCACCATGACAGCATACGGAACATTGGAAGAGCATAGCTCGTACAGGAAGACGGCTAAAGCACTGTATCAAATGCTGCTGGACGGTAGTCAACTAGAAACCGTTCTCACCAGATAGAGCACGTCACTGAAGAGGCTCTGCATGCCAAGCAGTAAGAATATCCACCTTTGACTAATTGGTCTGGCAGAGGCGAGCCGGCTGGTACCATGATCGGCTTTCTGCATCGTCCGCATGCAGTATATACAGTGGTCTCCATCTGTCGGGGAAATTATTAACAGACAGATGTTGAGAATAGAATTTAATTACCAGAGTTGGTTTGCGAATGTCTTCTAAACGGCAGTATTTGCGAAGGTAGGCAGAGCAGGCATGTAAACGCCGTCTGGTGAGAAGGTCTACGGACTGGTAAATGTGGACGATATAGAACAGTCGAAAAATACGACATACCAATGTACGATTCCAAGAAACGCCGCGCCCTTCGACTAGATATTCTGAGTTCATCGGGGGCAACAACAGACATCATAGCACACATCTGGATGTTGCCCTAATATGACAGTTAGACTACTGACATAACAGCAGTTAATGACACTCACATCGTCCGCGAAAATTTCAAGAGCTTCTCGCAAAGCCATCCAGGCCAAACTATGCAGCCTCTTTTCATCATCACTGACGATCTTCACGTGCCTCTCTGTTAATTCTTCTAGATCGATCTCCGGCTCCTGAGGATCGTGCAACACACTTGGAGGATCGATAACAAGGTCTGACCTCGTGTTGGACGTAGGCAGATCCTGTGAGGTCACATGTGTTTCGCGCAGTGTGTCCTCATGCCTCACACCCGGAGCACTCTCTTGAGCCGGTGTCTCCCCAGCAAGGACAGTCAAAATACTGCTGTCAGAGTCCTGCCGTACGAGAGAACGCGCGGGTGTTGGGGGTGCTGCAAGCGACGCAACTGTTGAACTGCGACTACGGGACTTCATTACTGAATGCCGTCTAGCCGAGCGGGAGGCTGATTTTGACGCTTTGCGCCTGCGGTTAAGGGATGGGCCAGGAGAGTCGGTGTCAGTTGACCTTGGTGATGGCGATGAGGAATCATCCTCGTCCTTCTTTTCTCTCTCTGACCCTTCATCTTCGGTCCACTGGGTTTGGCCAGCGACACGAGATAGAGGGCTTGGTGCAGGGGCACCCCTAGAGGGAAGAAAACTAGGGGACATTAGGGGATGAAGGCTGGACTCATCGTCGCTGGATTGATGACGACCCATGCCCTCATCTTCGCTCTCCTCTGCTGGCGATGAATCAGAGTCATCAAGAGCGCCTTCGCCTACATGTCGTAAATTGCTCTTGTCGGCAGGGCTGAGGCTGTTAGAACCTGCCAAGGAGATGGAGGGGCGGCGATACATGGATAGAGAGGACCGCCGGGACAGGTCAGAGTCACCATTTCTGGAAGCACTGAAAATTGAGGGCCGCCGTGGAGTAGTCGAGGGGAGGGTACTTGGAATCTGGCGTGGTGAGGATGCATTCGATGAAGCTGGCGTGATTTTTCGGGACGTTGATGCTGATGACGTTAGGGCGGCAGCATGATTAGGACTCGTCTTTCTAAGTTGCGACGGAGTGCTGGCTGAGGCGGGGAATGAGTAGGGGCCGGGACCGGGGGCAGCGGCTGGCGAAGAGGTGGCTTGCGGTGCGCACTGTGCAGACGTTGCTTTGGTAGGACTAAGGAGCGCTGGGGAAGGGTTCGGAATCAGATCGGCGAGAGCGGCGCCGAGCAGAGCCCAGGTCTGAGCTAGCTCCTCTCGTCGGACCTGTAAAGCGACCTGGTTTGGGTTAGCGCGCCATGTGGAGATACGGTGTCGAAAATGTTTACTTACGCGAGCGTTGACCGCACAGATTGTAGGGCGATCTTCACCGTGAAAGATATATCCCCGAGCAAGCCGATTGAAAACTTCCATTTCGTCGGCCGGTTCGGGATTGAACGTGCCTACATTCTGAGTTGCAGGGACAAAACAGGTGTCTCCAAGGGCCTTGGCCTTAACCGCAGAGTTTCGGCGGTCAGCAGGGCTACCAGGAAGGTCAGCTGGATCCAAGTAAAAGCAACAATAGGGTCCGTACATATCGTCATAGGGTATCTGCCACTCTGCTTCAGTGTCAGCAGCGAAGGTCAAAGACCCTGACGATTCCCAGGTCACAGCAGTAGATGTGATAGCGTCTAGAGGCTTGATGCAATTACGAAGATCGATCTGTGCAAATGTCCCAGACGAACTTTGCGTCCAAATCGCATCGGGAGTGTTAAAAGTAAGGTCTATGTAACGAAAATGTCAAAGACAGAAAAAAGGCTAATCAAAGGCCTAAAACTGACCTGTTACACCACCCTCCACAGCTGAGCCCGTCACCGACCACTTGGGGATCCAACCCCTTCGTACGTCCCAAATTTCTACCGCGTCTCCACCAATGGAAGCCTTGTTATCCGTTCCACGTTTCTCACTTTCGCCGGTGCCCCCAGCGCCAACAGAGTTATTTTGTGCAAGGTCGGGATTAGATCCGGTTGAAAACTCGGCATTCGAAACGATTGCCAGTTCGCACTCGTAGGCTGGCCGCCACACCACGCGCCGCACCGGGAAAGACGGGTGTAGCGTATACGTGGGCTTATTGGGAATGCGCGTGACGCCTGGGACCGTAAGATCCCAAACCTTAACGCAACGGTCCAGTCCGCCACTCACGAGCCACCCCATTCCGTTGCCCACGGTATCGCCACCAGCGCCAGAGTTCGGGTTCGCCGGATTTGGCGAGTTACGGTTGCACCAGTCGAGACTCGTCACTGAGGCTGTGTGCGCTACAGGGAGTCGATCTTGCAGACCGCGTTGGCCCATTTTTAGGTCCCAGCGGTAGATGCTACCGTTATCGAGGCCCACGACAGCGTGAAGAGGCTGCCAGTTGCTCGGAGAGAAGGCGACACTCCGCACAGAGGTGGGGTGGTGCACTCTTAGCAAAGAACGGGTCATATCTCGCAGATCCTAGGTTTGATTATAATGAGATACATCCATATATGTGAAAGGAGTAAGAAAAGAATTTTATTTTAAGCCTTTCTGGCTATATTTATGTGCGTTCGACAAACTGGATGCACGCAGAGTTCAATAATAGGAGTACTCACCCACACTCGCATGTCACCATCCGCTGAGCCAGTGATACAATAGTGGTGCACGATGTGAGATACAGACATTGCATTAATAGAACGTAGGTGATCCTTGGACCGCCGCTCTGTATTTTTCCGTCAGTAACTTCGAAAAACAACAGACAGACCGCGCACCGTACTTGGTTTGACCAGTCTTGTTGATATCCCACATGATGAGCTCGCCATTGCGGGCACTTGTTAGTATCTTGTTATTGAACACTGTCATGATTTCAGTAAGCCTCGAAAACGCGTAAGAACGGGTTAGAACAGCGCACCGCCATATCCCCAAGCCACGTCCGTACTCGCACTATCAATCTTCAGACCGCTGCCCTCCCACAAATTTCTAGACGCGTCAATGCGGTATCCTCCCTTTCCGACTGAAGATTTATGACCTGGGCCTTTTTCTATGACTGCTGAACCATCTGAAGTCTGTATAATTCTGAGGGCTTCAAGTCCGTCAGCTGATCGAAGATTAAAGAAACGGAAAGACTGACATTCTTTTCCAGTCACAGCACACCGCACACCGTCCTCGCTTTTCGATATTGCGCCGCCCCCACCTGGTGTTGCCCGATAAAGACGAACATTTTTCGTTGGTCCACGATTTTCGTGGTTCCTAGGGTCGATGTAGGCGTTAACTATATCATCTGGAGACTGTAGACTGAGAAGGGGATGCATGGACTGACGGTGGTTTGGAACAACCTGCACTGATCAGTCGGATCACGCCTTTCACGTTCCGCATTGCCGCAACTTGTGCAAGCCTATTACACATATGCAGACCTCCTTGGCCTCCATACCCTCACTCAAATCTCTCAAATTATCACCGCGGTATTTTTACGAGTGTTCAAGCCTCGAAAACTATACTAAGACCACAGTGTGTTCTATTCACTTGCAAGTTAAAACAACTTTAAAATCTTGTCAAAACTGCTAGGGAATAGTGGTTTTGAGGTCAACGGGGCATCACATCTCAAGGTAAAGAGTATGTGTTTACTATGATATGGCAATGAGGACGCGTAAATGAGGACGTTTAATGTTGATTCTTTGATTGTGTAGGACGTTCTCGGCGCTGGAAACTCCTCTTCCAGCCGACGATGTCGGCGACTCGCTCATTTTAACAAACAATGTTTGGCTTCGAAATGTCACGGGAGAACGTAGAACTTGCGACGCGTACGTCTATATCTGATGGTCGACTTGATTCCCCCTACTGCCTGGCTACAGTATCTGGTGAGTAGGTCTTCTGCGATTCCTGGATTTTACCCGTTGAATGGAATAAACGAAAGCATTCGACACGCAGAAACCAAGTTGTTAAAGAAAGGGTTTAAACAACCCGAGCGTGATTGCTGTCGTCGGGCATGGTTGCCGTATCAGGGACCACATAGCTAAAAAAGTGGTGCAGAACCTCCTTCCACATGCTTCACGCCGCAAGCTGATATCCGCGACGTCGACGTTCATATAAGGTCCAAGGGTTCCTTACCTCATCTCTACCTTGCTCTGATGCTCTCATTAGCCCTCCCCCTTTTTCTCAGTCTCCTGAATCTCAGCACAGCCTCTCCATCCCTCCACAAACGCGCTTTTGGTGTGAGCACGTCAGCAAGCGCAGCGAATGGACAGACGTTCGACTATATAATTGTGGGTGGCGGTTTGACAGGAACCACGGTTGCTGCACGTCTTGCGGAAAATGCGGCGATAACGGTGTTGCTGATCGAGGCGGGCGCGGACGACAGAAATGACCCTCGTATCTATGATGTCTATAATTATGGGCAATTCTTTGGGACATCGCTGGATTGGTCTTGGCCGACAGTAGAGGGACGGCGCATCTCTGGGTATGTGGCTACTGATTCGTGAATGTGTAGCAACACTAACAAATATACAACAGGGGGAAGACGTTCGGTGGCGGTTGTAAGTGGTTTGGGCACCCTTTGCGAACAACCATTGAAAAAAATTAGCCTCCATTAATGGGGCAACGTACACACGTGGGGCCAAAGAGCAATACGACGCCTGGTCCACACTCCTAGAGCCGTCTGAAGCCAGTGTAGGATGGAATTGGGAGGGGCTTTGGAGTTACATGAAAAAAGTCCGTTGTCCTTTGGAACTTGTCATCTCGCGAAATCTGACGCTAATCCAGTCGGAGGTATTTTCACCCCCCAACAGTGTCCAGGCATCCAAAGGTGCCCAATACATTCAATCATATCATGGATATGACGGCCCTGTTGGTGTTACGTTCCCCGATCCCAATATAATGTATGGCGGGCCCCAGCAACCGGCTTTCATCGACACCGTCGTAGGCCTCACGGGCATCAATCATTATAAAGATCTGAATGGCGGCACACCCAACTGCGTTTCTGTCACGCCTATTGTGAGTTTTGCTCCTACCATTTTGTACAATTTCTAAGCCCTTTCCTTGTCATGTAGACAGTCAACTGGCGTGATCAGGGCCACAGAGCGTCTGCTCCTGAAGCATACTTCACCCCCGTCGAGAACATACGTACTAATTGGCTCACGTTGACGAAGCACCAGGCCTGCTCTATCTCCTTGAAATACTTGGCAACATCTAATCAGTATTCCAGGTCACCAAGATCAACTGGTCGGGTTCAAGCCTTCCACTCACTGCTACTGGCGTCCAATTTGCACCTGCCAGTGGAGGAACGACGAGGTACACTGCGACTGCACGCCGCGAGGTCATTATAGCTGCAGGTGCTATCCAGGTATCTCGATTTTCAATCCCGTCATAGTGCACTAATCGCAGCTTCGGCAGTCCCCAGCTCTCCTGCAACTCTCCGGCATTGGCGACTCGGCTCTTCTTCGCCCCTTGGGTATCACAACCCTCATCGATTTGAAGACCGTCGGGCGCAATCTTCAGGAACAAGTACGTCTGTACCCTGCATCCCGCTTCTAGGATGAATCGTGAACATCGTTCGATTTGCAGCCGATGAGTTCCCTTGGTGCAGCGAGTAACGGATTCAATATCGGCGGTGGCGGACCATCGGACGCTATCGCCTTCCCGAACCTGTCTCAAGTGTTTGGTTCGCAGGCGAACGCGACGGCTGCCAAGATCCTCGCGAATATTCCCAATTGGGCCACCTCTCAGGCGGGCGGGGGGCTCAATGCCACCGCCCTACAGACAATCTATGGTATTCAGGCGGATCTCATTATCAATAAGAACGGTGAGTGACACACGGAGCCGAGCAGTCGATCGATGGATTGATTTTTGTGGTCGCAGCCCCTGTCTCTGAGATCTTCTACGATACTGGGTACCCCACGTACGTTACTGCCTGCTGGCTCGAGTTGGACTGGCTGACAGGCGTATGTCCTACCTACAGAACACTGGGTATAATCATGTGGAACCTCCTCCCCTTCTCTCGCGGGACTGTCACCATCACGGTACGTGTTGGTCTCCTATCTTGCAAAACTCACCTGGATTGAACCCACTTAGAGCACGAACCCCTTCGTATATCCCGCCATCAAGGTAAACTACTTCGCGGTGGATGTTGACCTCGATATTCAAGTCGCCACCGCGCGCCTGTCCCGCAAGATACTTACCACCGCACCCCTTAGGTTCGCCATTATCTCTTCGTTTACCTACCTAGTCTCACACTAGACATCATGTAGTTCGCTATCAATGGGCGAAAGCATTCCAGGTGCAGCAGTCCCAGATAACACGCAACGCGGCACGGACGCTGCGTGGAGATCATGGATTCAACAGAACTTCGTTTCCGTCGCGCATCCTATTGGCACGGCAGCCATGATGCGCCGCAGTTTGGGCGGTATGTTGTAAAGGTTATTTAATTTCACCAGAATCTAATTGCCTGCATTCTCAGGCGTGGTGAATGCACAACTTAAGGTGTATGACACTACGAACGTTCGCGTCGTGGATGCATCCGTGATGCCGATGCAAATCAGTGCTCATTTGTCTGCGACTTTATACGGTGTGGCAGAGAAGGCTGCTGATCTCATCAAAGCAGCTCAGTGATCCTATAACTTGTACTTGCTTTCGCCTTATACCCTGTACTTTCGCATTCTGTATATCCCACCCGTACTTCGTGCTTGGCTGTTGTACTTATCAAATACCTATTGCATTGACGCAAAATTGACCCTTATTACTAACGACTTTACGCATTCTTGGGGGTCTTATATAGGCTTCACAATGCACCAATACGGACATCGCTTCATTCAACAGATAACACACCAAGATCGAATCGTCTGAAATTCAAGTGAAGGTTGGGACATATGAAATTATAATCGTTAGATGACAACGATATGAACGTATACAGATGAACAGGATGCGTTGGAGCGTTGTCAGAGCTGGTGGCGCACGCAGAAATGGGGCTCGTGAAAACGAGACGTTACATTTGAAGATTCTAGGGGATCGACCTGAGTTTATCGCTTTGTACCCCTTATAAGTTCAAATACGATGGTGTTCGTTGACTGCGCATCATTTCAATATGAGATAGATGTCCATGAATAACCTATAACTAACACTGCATCGCAAACTCTCAAATACTACTTGGGAGATACAGCATGATATAGTGATTGAAAGAAAGAAAGACAAAACGGTAAAAATACATGTATGTGCAGAAAAGCGTATGGAGAGATGGACGGCAATACGATAGCAATAGAAAAAAGTCCACGGTAACAGAAAACACATCCCCTGGGTCCTGCCTTTGGTAGAAGTTAATGGGGATCGAGATGATGTGGCGACTTTCGCTGGAACGAAATCGAGTGTGAGTGGGTAAGTAGTTCCTTGAGAACAAATTGGTGCATGGTTGTTATTACATGATGCGTGAATGTCAGGGAAGAATCGCAGGATATGGAAGGATGAGGGTGGTACGAGAGGATGGCGCGCTGGAGGCGTTTTGTTTGTCGTTGAGTAGACAACGAGATTCACGGATGCATCAGAACAGATTGAAGTCGACGGGACTGTCAAATGAAAGGCCATCGAAAAGATTGGCCCCGAAGGTCTGCGCGCCGTACACGTCGGCAACGGTTTCTAGCGAGGAAGGTCCAGCGCCCGGTGTTTGTTGGTTCCACTCATATCTGTATTGGATATTGTTGTCGAAATCGAGATCGGCAGGTATGTCCTCGAGGTCGAAAGCCCAGGGAATTTCACCATTGCTTGCCCGTGAAAGGTCGAACCCATTGTCGAGTTCTGCCTGTTCCGCAGCCCAAGCCACAAGGTTGAGGATGTCAGCATCCTGGAAGTCGAGGTTAACCTGGGCATAAGAAAGCAATTTTAGCTGTGAAAGGGTTAAGCAGAGGAAAGGAAGACGCTTACGACGGGGGCAGGGATACCGGATGATAGCTGAACTTGGGTGGCATCGACGCCGTGGTACTCCTCAACATCGAAGGTATCTTCGAAGGAGTTGAGAGGGGATCCCGATGTTGAGCTCGCGGTGTAGTCGGACCCGAAAGGTCGGGCTGCCGAGCCAGTGTCGTGGTACTCCTCAACATCGAAGGTATCTTCGAAGGAGTTGAGAAGGGATCCCGATGTTGAGCTCGCAGTGTAGTCGGACACAACAGGTGGGGCTACCGAGCCAATGTCAGAGAAAAACAAGTTGGCCACCTGGCCACTGGTCACTCCGTCAACGAGCGGGAGTTGAGAGGCAGATGAATTGAAAGTCGAGTTGAGCGGGAAGGGGAGAGTAGTGAGAGGAGGTGCGTCCTCAATCGAGCGTGAGGAGGAACCAGAGCTCGCCCTTCCCTTTCCTTTCCCCTTTCCCTGCATCTTCTTGGGCGTGGTGGCCCTCTCCTTGTCTTTGTTCAGACCTTTGGGCTGAGGCCGAAAAACGTAGTCGGGATAGCGCTTCATGTGTTCCTGCTTCGCCTCTTCAGCCAAACGAGCAAAGGCGTCCTTCTGCTCCTTGGGTCGCGTTCTCCAGTAATAGCCCGTCCAGTTTGAGAATGAGCCGGGAAAGTCTGGGCTTGGACGGAGATTGTTGAATTTCAGATAAGAGCGGAAGAGCATGAAGGAGTTTGGGGGCCGGGGGACGTGGTCTTTGTCGATCGGGCGTTTGGTGCGAGGGCGTTTAGTGCGAGTAGCGGGCATGATGTGTAAGGGTGCGCAGGAAGCGAGCCAAATAGGATGTGCGTGTAGGAGGAGGGATTCGAAAATGTCGATGTAGTTCTCTTGTAACGAGTTCAAAAGACAGCTTTTATATCTATACACAGAAACCTTTTATTTGCCTCAGTTACGCGCCATCCACGTGAGGAGAACGCGTCGTTGACCACGCGTCGCATATGAGCCTTATCCAGGCAAAGCGGACAATGGTTCCAAATTAAGAATCGGGCGAGTCGACGCTGGCCAGTGGCTGTGGCTTGAAATTGTAGATACACAATAATCCATTGTGCTCTAGATTAGGTAAGTAGAGGTCGGAAGTTTTTGTACGGCGAGTGCTGCCCATCGAGGCTTTGAAAGATCGGGTGGATATCGTTAGCTTTGGCAGCAGACAACAAGGTAGTCATTAAAATGCAGGACGCTGGCCACAGGGGTGTGCCTTCTACCGTCAAACGATATCAATATCCTGGCACTTGCCGATGCATTGCAGCCACAGATGACCAAGGGGGCCCCACCTTTTGCTCTTTATTCACCACCAATCTCGCCAGTGACCATAAGTCAACGATCGTTGCGACTTGGATCGTGTTTTTAGAGCCTTCGCCAGTGTCGCACATGTCTTGTTCGTCCGTGAGAGTGTGCGAGTCGTGCTTCACCATGCAATCGCCGCTATATCGCGCAAAAAACAGCGAATTCGGGCTCTAGCGTTCTCACTGCAGTGTGTAGCTCCAAGGAAAGTAATACCGTCGATTGAACATAGATTACAAATGAGTCTGATTATTCCGTTATCACAAGCGTCAGTGTTTACTCGTGTAGTCCGTTCGGCGGGGGCTAACCTAGGGAGATCCTCCTCCTCCGCCGTAGGCCATATTATTTTGTCGAAACAGATATTTGGCTGCTATCCAGCCAATGCTTGGATTGCGAGCAAAGTACAGTGAATCGGCCGCCTTTAAATTTCTTGACGATCCCTGGTTAGAGCTCTGAGCAGCAGACGTAACCACAAGCGACAGCACAGCCGTTATAGGAAGTGCCATCCATTGATGAGACTCTCATCATATGGTATGTGGCAATATATGTTGTATCACGCTGTAAACTGGAATCCTTAGCGGCAGATGTGTGATGACCTCATTGTGTTGGAACCCAGAAAGACTCACTGATTCAAATCTACTCGAGACTTCGACAAAAGACCCCACTTTTCTGGTACGAATGTAGAAATTGAGAAAAAACTATGAAAAAGCATGAAATCTTGATGATTCGACGATAATTCGGCGGTTATACCTTTCAAACCTCGTGTCCATGTATTGACCCGAGCTTGGAGGTACTTGCATTTTCACAATCACGCCACCTTCGACCTATACTGATTTCATCCAGAGATTTCAGCTCTGCTCATACGTCAAGAGTTAGTATGTATACAAGAGTTACCCATGAACTTACCAATCAACAAAAAAGTAGGAGGAGCTTAGTCAAAGATGCAATGCTGTGGCTGTGCTCTTCGACTGCACAAGTTTACACCGACGTCACCGATATGCTCTCATTTCTTGTGTTGAAATCTCTCACTATATAGACAGTCAACGTACGTTCAACTGGCGTACCCACGTCTGCTTCAGAAGACCCACTTTGATGTCAACCCCTTCGTTCAAGTTCGGACAGTCCGGTGGATTTTGACCTTGACACGCCAACTGTACACCTATCCCACACCATACTCACCTGGTCTACGACACCTTTCGTGTTTCCACCTTATCGCAGTTTCCTCTATATTGGGCACCAGAAGTTCGTTCGACGTTGTCAACAGATGAGAGTGTCAGTCCCAGCTGCAAGCGACGTGGTGTGGACGTCGCGTGAAGGTCGTGATCCCAAAGTTGTCCCACAGACCGCGGCCGTAGGCTCGGCCGCGCATTCAATGTACCTGTAGCCATGACAGTGCTCTACCGCTTAATGATAAGTTGGATATCGATTCATGTTGTCCTCGAGTTCTTCATGCTGCCAATCCTCAGTCAGTCTCTCCGTTCTGTAGTAATTCTCATTAACTTTCTTAGATCTGAATTTGCCATGGAGTTGTCAGGTTTTTATTGATATATACCCGTTACATGACGTGTTTTGCTGGTGTTTCAATCGGTTCTACAACTCTCCGCGACACGCGTGATGTTTCTACCCTCTTGGTGGAACTTAAACTTTAAAGTTATATTTAGGTTGATCACAAATAATTGCAATGAACGACTGGCAGGATTGAGGTATTTCCAGTTCTGGTTTGCTTCGGTTGGCGATGAGAAATATGATATATAGCTTACAATTTTCCCTCACATACTTATATACTTTCCTCCCTTCCTTATGTGGTTTTTGTCATGCCGCTACAAGCGCCCGCCAGCCCGCCAAGCATCACAGATGCCTGATCTCTGTCAAATGCTTGAAACACAGCCTCGGCATTATGTAATACATGTACAACTTAACAAGTGATGAAATATACAGCCTGAGACCGTTCTAATATCTCCTTCTCCTACTATTCTTTCTTCTTCACATTCACGGCGATAAATTTTCACGACTGTAACGACAATATCTGAGGAGACGACTTGCTCAAAAACTTTAATACCCTGGTCTATAAATAACAGCCCGCATTCAACCCTTCAAAATTTCCTGAACTTCCCATGAAGTTGACACTCTCTGAAGCGCTTCTTCCACAACCTCCTAGCTTCTCAAAGAAAAAGAACTACGAGATACATCAGGTTTTGGGAACAGGAACCTTCGGAAAAGTCGCGGTACGTGACGCTACGTGACGCGAACCCCACTTCGGTCGCGGCCTCGGCTCCATCAAAATGAACAAGCAACTCAATTCACTTTCTTAGAGAGCAAGTTGGCATGTGCCTCCTGAACAAGTCGGAATTGCGCAGCACGGTGCGATCGCGGGTGATCAGCCTGAGCCCAAGACTGTGCACCGTTTGTCTGTCTCGAGTATCAAGAAGGCGGAACCAAGCGAGCTTGTGAAGGATGTAGCGCTCAAGATGATACCAAAGAAAAAGGTCAAAGGGAACGAGGCCAGTGTCTGGGGAGAAATGGAGGTCCTCAAGGGTTTGGACCATCCTAATATTGTATGTATATCCCATGCTTTCGACCGCATCAACCACCGATATTCTCGCCTTAGGTCAAGTTTTACGAATGGTTCGAGTCTCGCAGCAAGTATTACCTGTCCTTTGAGCTAGCCGTTGGTGGAGAGCTGTTTGAACGCATCATGTCAAAGGGCAAGTTTACTGAACAAGACGCCATCGGAGTAGTCCGGTCAGTTTTTTTTTTGTATCAATACTTTGTACAACTCTAAATGTGACTGCAGATCAATATTGTCCGGTGTCGGATACCTTCACGATCATGACATTGTTCACCGAGATCTAAAGTACGTCATACCAGCGCTTCTTCGCTGTAGTGCTCATTCCCTTCAGGCCCGAAAACATACTTTACCGCACAAAAGACGAAGGCAGCGACATTGTCATTGCTGATTTCGGAATGTACGTCTCGTGTCCTTTTTTGCAACCTTTCTCTGACGGCGTTATAGTGCGAAACATCTCCACTCGCCAGACGAGCAGCTGCACACTCTTGCGGGCAGTCTTGGCTATGTGGCTCCTGAAGTACTCAACCTAGAAGGACACGGAAAGCCTGTGGACATATGGTCGACAGGGTATGTCTTTTTCGATGCTGCAACCATCCTTGCTAACATAATCCCAGTATCATAACATACGTTCTTCTCTGCGGATACAGCCCGTTCCGCTCCGACGACGTCAAGATCCTCAAGAGAGAAACCACTGAAGCTAAAATAGAGTTCCAAGAACGCTATTGGAAAAACATCTCCCAACATGGTGTGTATCTGATCTCTTATCGCTTCATACTTACCAACGCATCCGACAGCCAAGGACTTTATTAAGAAACTTCTTCACCCCGACCCCTCTAAACGCCCAACCGCGGAGCAGGCCTCCAAGGACCCTGTGAGTTCTCTACGCTTATACACGTTCGCCACTTAATAACCCCTCCTCAAAGTGGCTAACAACATTCAATTCCACGGCGGAGCACGACATCAGCAACGGGCTCCGCGACCACTTCGACCCGCGTGCGCGGTGGAAATCTGCCATCGCCTCCGCCCGCGCCCTCAGCCGTCTCGGATCCCTCGCCAGCCGTGCCAGCTCCTCATCAACCAATAGCGGGGGGTGGATGGACTCAGACGACGAGGAAGAAAACGAGAACGCTCAGGCCTCCGGTGCTGTTATTGGGGCTAACAACAATTCCTCTGAGAAGGAGAAGCCTAAGAGGCAGGGGTCTAGGAAGGACTCGTTGGGAGTTCCTGGTCTGGCGCGGATAGCGGAGGGCCACCCCGCTTTACATGCCCGCCCGCCCACGCCTGTGTTCGGCGACCACGCGTCTGCACCTGCAGCTACGCCGGCGAAGGAAGCGGAGGTGCCTGCTGAACCTGCCGTGAAACATGGTGAAGAGGACGAGCCTACGCATCAGATGCCTGGCTCTTTCAACTATTCTGCGGCATCCCAGCATCATGCTGGGCACCCATGGGGTGCTTTGTTGAGGATGTTTCACTTGAGTCATTGAGAGACTCCTCCCTCTCTCTCCCTCCCTCCCTTCTACCTTCATGATTGAAGAAGCCGTGGTGACACCTCATTCTCTTTTCTTATAACTGACCCTGTCACGGTGGCCCGCATGGCTGATTGTTGCATTGACCGCCTGAATTGAGTGGGTCTACTATCCGTGTTGTATCTTTTCTCTGTTCTACTTCGGTGGATGATTTCAGTTTTGTATTTATAGATCAGTATCTCATTCTATGTTTGTAAGGACGTAGGTTAGATCTATGTTATTATACGGATTGCACGTATTACGTGACCTCGCATCAAGCTGGAGAGTTCAGCTACGAAGAAAGGAAGGATGAAGGTCGAACGAAGAGTTGCATCTATAACCTGAATTTTCTGAATTGCGCCTGTAGGGGCTGTGTACTAAAACAATCTACATATGTAGAGGTAAATATTGTGTTGACCCTAGGTCTATTATAATAACTGGCCTCACTGTTAGATACCTAGATAGATAAGTCTGGCGCGTACTTACTTTTGGCAGATATATGACTCACAACGAGCTTCATGAGACGGCGATTACTTCTCCCAAGGCAACATCCTACTCCACAAAATAAATTTTTCGCGTGCGACCTGGAGACGAATTAATCGGAATTATCGCATAAAACATATCGAGCAAGGGTGGCTCCTAGCTTCTTAATTCAAATTGCTTCTTGCCGATAAGCGAAACTCCACCACCATTGCGCGCTGTTGACAACTTTGATCTACAGTCACTGCATATGTAACGTCTAGTAGTAATACACATATTGTACATGCCGATAAACTTATCCTTATCTACAAATCAAATCCACGTCAAGTTAGGACATGCCCATGTCCACAGGGACCCTGACGATTTTCCTCATCAAAAAAATTCCCAACAGACTTAGCGGACGTTTTCGGGGAGCCGTGACATGCTACAAATTTGTCCACAGATTGAAAAGATATCGTCATGACCAAAGACATGTTCGGATACCATCAGATTACACAGCATAAGGATCAAGCTCGAGCGTTCCGTGCTTCGATGGCTGGCGCGTGGAGGTCACCGTCGTCTGTCAGTCGTGATCAGAAATACGCGTCTACAAGGATTACACGGAAACACACACCATATCGTCGTCGCCATAAAGGTCTTTGTCATCCAGCATTCCCTGACTACGGGAATGCTAAGCGCGGCAATAGATGAGTAGAAGTTAAACTTAGTGACAGGGGTAAGGAAGGACGGAAAACATACCAAATCACGGTCTTGATGGCGACGTGTATGGTGCTGTTCCTGTGTAGTGTCGATTCTGATGGAGATGGTTTGTTGCGACTTCTTGCTGCCCACACTCTGATGCGTGTTGAGCAGTGTGGGCGGAATAGACACAAGCATGTGGCTGACGTCGTCAACTTGGCCTGTTATTGTCCTCCGTGCATTGAGGGTGGCGAGGAAGGAGTTGGTGTACACTTCGAGTTGTAATGAAAAGATAATTGTGAGCAAGTATTAGCAAAAGAGATCCTTTGGAACTCACAACGACCGATGCAAAAGTAGAAGGTAGCGTAGATCAAAGTAAGCGGTGAGGCTATCAGCTAGATAAATGATCGATTAGTTGAGAGCTTTCAAGTCCGGCGGTTCGCGTACAGAAACAAGTGATCCAATAGCACACATGCTATAAACAAGTGTTCAGAACAAGCAGCTGGGCGATAACATCTTGATAGATACCTCGTCAAACTAAAAAGGTCGGAGTTATCAGAATCCTGTAAATTGTTGAGTAGAGGAGAGGGACACTTACACACCGGTATTCACCACGAACAGCATCTAAAGTCAACCATAAATATCATAAAAGTCACCGGAATGTTGAGAGCGTACCAGCCGATTGATGATACTGTCCGACCTGGGTATTGATGTGTCACTTGCTATTTACTTTGTGATAATGTAGTGCAAAGTACCTTTTGAATCCTGTTCGCGCTCGATGAAGCATGATACACAGACTCGTGGCAATGATGATGTCCGCAGCAGTTGAAAGGGCATTGATTGAGATAGTGATTGGCTGCAAGGTTATTATGAGCATCTGCTTATGACTGAATAATTCTGGCAAGATTCACCGATATCGCCAACAGCTGGTCAAACGTGCTGAGTTGCATGCTACGCGGTACGATGAGTAATACTCGGGATATTCACAACTTATGACATACGATTCAACCACCCAGACTGAAAGGTGATGGCGGTACCGGTGAGATCTTGTCTCGTCAGAGACTAGAGAAAGCGGACGTACCAGTGCCCATAACTAACACAGATATTTCAGTCGAAGCAAACCATTGGCAGATGGAAGTCAAGCTTACCAACGTTCGAAATAATGATTGCCAAGATGAAACCAGTTAGAAAGATATTTTTGTTGCTCACTATCACTAACCGTCAGTTTGTGAGCTTCAGTGGCAATGTAAATAATCCTCACGCATCCAAACGCGGGTTAAGTAGAAGCTATTTCCTTGTCAATCGAGACAAGACAGACATAGAAAAACTGACTGACCCCTGGACCAAAGCGCCAGTCACACCCTTGTGGCTGAAACTTAGCTAGGATGTCGGTGATCTATTGGATGATTACACACCGTGAACAGAGCCTCCAGCTTAGGAAGAAGAATCAATCTTTGTTGATGGGTTGAACACGCATTAGACGACTTACGAGGACAGACCTAACAGGAGATAATTAACGTCGACGGTCTCACAGAAGAGAAAAAAAAGGCAACCCACCAAACCAAGAGCTCCATACTATCAGGATTACTACACAGCGGCAAATTAGGAGGAAATATGTGGATTATGGTTTCAAACGAACTTGTAGTTAGAAACGAGGTAGTGGTAAACTGCCCGAAGTGCGTCAGCCTAGCATCAGATCTACTTATCAAGTTTTTGCTTACTGGTATGAGAAATCATGGCCAAATGGACAGTGTCGAACACAGCAGTAATAGCAACCTTCAGGAAGGACACATCAGAGGCCACTGAAAAGAGAAAATTAGCATTAACAAACCAGAGTTTTAAGATACCATGGATCCTTAGGATAATCTTGTCAACCCATCAGCTGTGACTAAGTAGGGAGAGGACCAGATTACTTACTGAGGTAATAGTAGAATGTTTGAACAAGTGAAACTCCTAATAGAACGGCGCTCACGATGACGCCAATGAGCATTGAGCCCATGCTGCGAGTTCATGAGATTAGCATGCAGGGCAGTAGCTTAACTTCTGAAGGATCTATCTCACTTTGCGCTAACGTGGTCAGCCATTCGATTAAGCACCATGATTAGGGATAAAGGAGGGGAAAAGCGGTCAGCAAAGACAGCACTATACTCAACCAAGGTTTCGTCGTCAAGAAGTATAAGAGAGAATAAGGAAGAACAAACTTCTCGCACAATTGTCCATACATTCTCCAAATGGAGGCAACTGACATAGGAAAATTCTCGCTAAGCGGTGAACCTGCGTCCCGGCCCTGCGGGATACTACGTCGCGTGTGGGTTCCGGAGCATTATTTGCGGGGTAACGAGGATATAATGAGAATGGACCCTGGAGCCTCCTGATCTAGGCCCAAATGGTCATAAGAGACGGCATAGCTTATAGCTTCCTTGTGTATCGTTCCACTATATCCAATGCTCAAATATGAACTTGTGCAAAGTGGAAAGGTGATTTCTAAGATATTTACCTTTGTGCAGTCGGCCGTAATCCGATACCACTATCGCAGAAGACGGCCTATGGACAAAAATTTCGCGACTGTACCGAAGTCGATAGTGCGGTACCGTGACAGTCGATTTGATTGATATCGTGATCGGCGTTGTTTTCGACTTCGACCGTTGGCACCTTGCTGGCACCAAACATTGAAGCAAGCAGAAAAAGGACTTTCGTCGCCAGTTTAATATGCAGTTAATCCCTTGACTACGGGAAAATAACACTCTTGTCTGAGTTTATACACATACTTGCTTAAAGGAAGGAAAATTCGAAAATATTCTCAGGGCCATGTCCCATGGGCGGCAAATAAGCACGGCATTTCCCGAGTTCATCAGAATATTTTCTTCACCATCTTTTCTCGAACATAGGGACTATTCGAGACAGAAATCATGACTTCAAGACACCTGTTGAGAGTCCAACGTTAAAGGTTTAACTCGACTGTACAGGATTGATTGCGCATTCTCGCCGGTGACCTTCTGGCTTCCAAAAATCTGCGGCTGGTTCACAGACATGTGGAATGTACACCCACAAACCGTGATCTGGTCCAATAATGTCTGCACGTTTAAACAGCAGCCGATAACCTTCTTTTAATACAGGGGGCCTTCGTTTGCTCACCTGGGGCCCGCTCCGGCAGTCATGGTCTCTACAAAGTAGAACCTACGTACTTTTGCGGCGTGGCTCTTCAAAGCTCGAATCAATTTTGCCCAAGATTGGCCGCCGCCTGACTAAACGCTTCGTACGTCGCGGTTCTCCACAATGCATGGGGCAATGTGCACGAGGAACCCCTTCAATTTCGCATGTCACTTGTTGGAGCTTCAATGATCTTTACTCTCTGAATCTTTCGTGAATGATTTCTTACGACTTACACTTGCTTATCAAATCAGCGATGAATCGGAGAACTAGAGTTGCCCGTTCGCTTACATATTAGCGCGATGTGCATCCTTAAACACATATCTAGGTGATACTGCCGAGCGACAAGACAGCGCTAAGTCAATTGTCAGGGATCTGGTGTATGGTTATCCTTCGCGGAAGGAAGGAATGTTTTTAATTAGCTGACCTTCTCTAGAATGGGCAGATGAAAATTTCCCTGGTGGCTGCTCGGCGCTCGTGATGATACAAGGCGACTAAAAATTGGATATATGAAATTTTGAAGTGATCACATCCGGCGCAACTTCGACGAGAAGTACGGGCGGCAAGTACGAGATTGGAAAGGAACAGACCTTTTCACTCAAGGGTCCATTTCTTTGTCTTGTGGCGCCGTACGATCGCATCATCACTGCTTGTATGTATAGGACCGGATGGCCGATATTCGACTTTTGCGCATAAGAGCTCTGAAACTGTTTATATCTAGTGCTTCTACCTGGATCATTAAGAATATAGGCAATACTTAACACCCTCCGTGAGTTGTCCGTGAGTAAATTACCTGCGTACGTTCGTATTTTCTTTTGGAACTTGAAGAAGCTGATAGGCAATGACACTCTGATCGCACACATGATGCCCTTGGGCCTTCTTTCATTCAAATCTTCAACGGTGCATCCAAATTAGTTAGAAATGCGCGTCCTTCGTTCGTGGGAGGTGAGTATGCGGCATGCCAATCCTGAATTTGAAATATTCAGGAACAAGCTGATCAGGCAAATTTCCAACTCTTCTGTCTTTACCCCCAACCGGCATGTATCCCGTGCAGCGTGGTGCCACTGGCGGAGAGCCCCAGGTTTTGTCCCGTCCAAATAGATTTGCGACAAAGATATGATATGGATGGTCGTCGGCGAATCGGTCCATGGTCGCCCCAGGTCCGTGATTTCCGGAAGCCATGACTACAGGGGCAACAATATAGGTACGATGCCATTCTCTGTGGAAAATGTTATCCTTCAGATGCCTTCGTTTGAGGCCTCAATGCCTCAAGCTTGAATGATGGATGCTTTTCACGACTTGTGTCGACCATCGTAGGTGGAGAGTCAGGGCACGCCGCAGAACATTGAGGTTTATCTGGTCTTTTTTTTTACATACATAGCTAGTTTCGCGTTATTAAGCACTCTATCCTGGCCGTCCCAAATCCAAATCTAAGTTGAAGGGCGGGAACTGTTCCACTGGAGTCTGGACATCGTACGGGTACCATAAGTTTTGTACCCCATATTTGTATTGAAGGCACTCGATTACACTGTTTCCAGAACAAGTGCCTTAAAACTGAATAGGAGATATGATTGTATCTCAAGAGATTCTCTTGCGATCGCATGACGCGACTGGGGAAGATCGTTGAAATGATTTTTAACCAAATTTCATTCATGTACATATGCACATAGATACCGCGCGCATGCAGGTAATTCAATGCAAAACCAAGCTCTCGTGAATAACTTAATATTATGTCCTAGTAAAGGTGAAAAGTGATAGGTCCAAGAGTTGTAAGTAGCATGTGTGCGGTGTAAGCGTGGGACGTAAGGGATACAGGTATATTTGATTGTCCGTATTATTCCGAAACCTCAGAGATGTTCGTCATGGACGAGTGAAACGGCTTTCTGCGAGCGAGGGGTGATGACACATTTGAAAGGTTCAGGGAAGCTATGCAACAGTTTTAGAATATTACGGTCGATTTCAGTCTATAGAAATGTTTACGCACCTGATGATTCCCGATGTATTCTCGTGGACTGGAGTGATCTCGACACCATTCTCGACCGCCTTCTTGATATCGAAGACGGCAAGCGAGTTAGAGATAACAGAGAACAGCGACGTTTCGGCAAGGTACATGCCAGGGCAGATGCGTCGTCCATATCCGAAACACACCGACCGAGGATTCTGTTGAGCTGGCTTTCCAGGTGTCTCGATGTGCCTCTCAGGCTGGAACTTGAATGGGTCCGGGTACACCTCGGGGTCGTGCAACATGTTCCTGTAAAGATGCTGATTAGTTTTGGCAAGATACAGCGAGGATTGGCGCACCAAAGGTTGGCGAGAATGATAGAGCCTTTAGGGATGAAGTACCCGCAGATGATACCGTCCTGCATTGCCGTATGAGGGACGCCTGCAATTTCAGGGATCAGCACACAGCGGAAGTTCGAGAGAGCTAGGTACGTACCTGTGGGGGCCACGCTATTCCACCGAAGGATCTCCGTCAGAACAGCGTTGATGTAAGGAAGATGGGGCCGATCAGCCAAGGTCGGGAGGCGTTCGCTGCCAACAACTGCATCAATCTCGGCTTGTGCTTTCTTTTGGACATCTAGGATATCGGGTAAGAAGTAGACAGGGAGCGAAGTACGTGGACGAACCCGGATTGAGAACCATAGCTAAAAAGAAGGCATACTCGGCCGAGACAGTGGTATCAGCGCCGCCTAGAACGATTAGCTAGGACCCTACTTTTGCATACCAGACACTTACCACCATACATAGAGCTAGCTGCAAGTTTGATCTCCAAGATGTCCTCAGGACTCATGTCCTTCTCATTCTCGATGTTTTCGGCAACAAAAGAAGGACGAGCCGTACCAGCAGCCTAGCGCAGTATCTCAGATATATATCAATATGGCAGGAAGAAAGAAGCGCTTACCACTTGCTTCTTAGTATAGTCGTAAGGGACCTCGATCATGTTCTGAGTCTCTTGAGCCCATTTCCTGGCCAGAGCGAGGAAGCCCATACCAGGCAACCATTCAGGGAAATTCTTTAGCGCGGGAAAAATGTCGACGGCAAATGCACCCGGGACACTGGCGGCACTAAAGTTGTCGTTCGCCCCCTCGATAAGTTTCACGAAGGGATCTTCGCCGTCTTGAACTTCATAACCGTATGTGAGCTGCATGATGGTACCTCCTGCCAACCTTGGGAAACAAACATGATGAGATGAGATTGGTCGGATAGGTCTGATAAAGCCAACTCACTTGCGAAGATTGCCATTCAGATTTTCTGGATTCACTAACGTCCTCTTCAAAAATCGTCGGGTCTCGTCTTCGACTACCGGATTGTGGCGTTCCATGGTGGCAGGTGTGCCAAAGTGGCGGGAAAAGTGTTTTCGGAATGCCCGAAAGCGTGGACCGTATGGGGCGAGAACCAATGTGTTCACGTACCCAAGAAGTTCGCCACCCATTTCCAACCTCGGCCTGTCAGAGTAGACAGAACCTTGCTTATCGAGTTCTGCCATAACTTTGGCAGAGTTTACGATGATCATGGGCTGTCCCAATAGTTTGACAGATACAATACCACCTTGTGATAGGTCAATTCCTGTGGTGCGAACGGGACATATGTGACATACCCCACTTTCGACCCCACTCAGCGAAAGTTACCCACTCCTTCTTTGAAGGCATATCTGCAACATTCTTGGAGACGGTTCATCAGCAGAGATTAGTGGTACAACTTGTAGAGAACTTACGCCAACGACGGGTAAGCCAGTCGGGCCAGGGGGGAGAGGTGCCGTTGGCTTAGGTTTGAGAAACCACTGAAGGAAAAGAAACCCGCCGGCAGCGGCCACGGCAATGTTGAGCGGGGACTGTAGCACAGACATGCGGTCCGGCAATGTTTCAGGATGGGGGTTAAGTCAAAGCTTCAGCGTTGACGCTGCTCGGATTGTTTTTGTCCAAAATCCACAAAGTTGTTCCATGTGATCTACAGATTAGAAATTTATGCACATGGAGAAATATCCCAGATCATTAACGATCATTCATAGATCCATTAACCCACACCTGAAGAAAGCCTGATCATGATTTACAAAGGAGTGAAGTTGCAAAGGTTACAACCTAAATCACATACATGTATAGCAATCCTTAAAGTGCACTGTACTCACCTGGTGCTCCTCACCAATTGAAATGGCAAAGGAAATTATACCAATCTCGGCTGCTTACTGCAGTCTGCCAGTCGACCGCGTCGCTTGAGGTCGCCCCTATGGCGGAATATTCCGGATCTAGATCCAAGCGGCCGACCGATCTGATTTCGGAGGCTTTTTTTTTCGTCATGCTCTTCCGAGTGCAGTTCCTGTTCAACTTCATCTGAAGACGACTCCCCAAGCACAGAAGTATTTACTTTGGCCGAACTTTTCGGTCATGTCGAAGAAGCAACGGCGGCGATCATTTCGTGTTTTCCCTAAGCTCCAACGTCAATTCAGCGCCTCGCAACGGAAGTTTGCAGGGGAAACTATTTACCCGCATATCCTGGGACCTCTATTAGGACCACTATTTACTTGGACGGATGTAGAGCTTTTTGCGACGCCAGATGGGTACTGTTGTACTTCTAGGGAAACAGGCGACACCGACCAAGTTCATCGGACGACGTGTAGCCTGATGACCATGCTCAAACCGTCAAATCCCGTTGGCCAGGGACAAAAACAAGGGACGGAGAAGTTTCCCTAAATTCCCAAGCCACCTCTTTTTTTGATGGCTTCCTCACCTCCATATAGTTATAACGGGGCCCATTTTTCTGAAGAGAAAATGTCCCCTTATAGCCTCCATAATTGAAGGCATTTCCTTTATGTTCAGCTCGTCTTCACTGTTGTGAACTTGCACACCCTCCGAGTCTTCGTTCCCTCAGGTTTCCTCGTACGTGCGTCTCTGATGTCGACCACTGCAATTCCAGCACTTGACAATACGTATGGCGTTCTTGCTGATCATCAACGAGAGATGATCGCTCACCCACACTCATCTGCAGCCTTGGGTCTATGCTCATTGGTGTAGTCGTCAGCGCCGTGCTTTATGGCGTCGCTCTGTTGCAGACATTTTACTACTTCAGAAGTGCGTCCATCGGCCGTATCGCCCACTTGACTTCCACTCATCTACTGTTCAGATTATCTGAATGACCCGTGGTACATGAAGGCGCTGGTAAGACAGTACCCCGCGATGTGAAGTATTTGATCTCATCCTTTCTATAGGTCGCTATGGTGGTCCTTTTCGATTCGATCCATATGATTTTAATATCGCACACGAGTCAGTTTTCGACCATACCTAGGAGTTGCGTTCGCGACTGACGGGCTTCTAGTTTATTACTATCTTGTCACAAATTACTTGTACGTTGCCTGCTTAGCGATCGCCAACTGCCTATTCATGCCCTCATACAGTAACCCAGCGACTCTTGCTACTATGATATGGTATGTGCCTGATTTTGATTACCCCTCGTCATTCCTCTTACCCCCAACCCGGACAGGTCACTTCTAGTAAGCATGGGATGCAGCGATAATTGGTACATCTGTTGACAAATCCTTGCCCTCAGCTTGAAGCCCTATTTACGGTACGCCTGATCGGGCAGAATTCAAGCACACATCTTACCAAAATGATAGACTCTGAGTGGTGCAGCCGTGCAGCTGTAAGGCTTACATCTTCCTCGGCGTTTTCCATCATCCTTATTTTAACCATTTTGCAGATTCTACACTGGACGTGTTTGGAGACGTGCGTTTCTTCTCGTCGCCCAACCCATAGCGGGCTTAACATTCACATCATTCTCTCTAGTCAGCAAGAGAAACGTTGCTTTGACAGGCTTTATTGCAGCGCTTGTCCTATCAAATGCTGGTAAGTACTACGTGCTGCGATGCGATTGACATAGACTCACCTTTTGAGTCATTTAGGATGTGGTATCGGTACGCCGTTCTAAAGATCCATAGCTTTTCATCACTGAACTGAACGGGGCATTACTAGCATGGACTATTAAGGCGTACGCACTTTCCCTTCAACCTATTTCAAACTTCCTGACGAACAACCTGATCAGACTGCAATTCCATACCTTTGAAAATCTCTTGAAAATATCGGTACTACACATAACTACTCTTCCTCTGAAGTCACTCACTCTTTGTCTCTAGCGTCTCACCGTCACGATAAATGCACTTTCAACTGCGACCGACATCCTTATAGCTGGAACTCTTTGTTACATGCTTCATAGTGCCAGGACTGGATTCAAGAGGCACGTCCTTGGCAGATATTCATATGAATCTCGTCTAACCATCAGAACTTTTACAGGTCGGATACTATTATCAACCGCCTAGTGAGTTCGATGACATTGAATGGTTGTACAGTAGAAATAACGCAATGCTCTAGATTTTGTTCGTAGTCAACACTGGAGTGTAAGTCGGCTCATTCTAGCTTAAATGCGGTGACTGAGACTCATTGTTATCGACAGACTCACAAGGTAACTTGGTACGATTGATTGGGAAGACCGAGCGAATCCCTTATTCATCTTTTTCCTAGCTGCTGCGCCATCGCATCTCTTGTTTCGGTGAGTGCATATCGTCAGCATTTTTCCAACTAGCTTGCTGATAGATTTTAGGTCCTTGCATCGCCGAACACTCTGATTTATGCGTCATTCTACTTCTGTATTGGACGACGTAAGTGTTAATCACCCTGTCTCTAATTCGTCTTTATGATCTCTATTAAAGTATACACGAATTCCCTACTTGCAACTCTCAACGCACGCCACTCTATCTCTGGTACGCACGACGAGGGCAGCCACATGATGGTGTCACTGCCTCAGAGCGTCATCACTGGTTCAGGGTCTGCCGGAGAAGGTCGCACTATGGGCAGGAACTTGACCGCTCCGAACATCTCAATTAGAATCGACACTACCAAGGAGTCGACACAGGAGGGGAAAACTATAGTAAACTGATCCCCTTTGTCGTCGCCTTTCCTTCTTAACGCTTTCTTTCCGATATAGGACAGTTTTGAAAAGGACGAGGAATCCCTTTCACACAAAAATCTTTCGTTTTAGAGACAGACTACATACCTATATCATGTACACTAATATACCAAGTAGCAGAATGCTACTTATTTGGAGGACAGTCTATTTAGTTTAGTACGCTGTGCAGAACTTGCTGTCTAGAAGCCAGGTAAGGCGTCCTACGCAAACGCACCGGGGTATAATAGTCCCGAAGGCGCAGTCTATTGACATTATAAATTGAAAGGATTTGACAGTAGCCAAACACGGTATATAGATGGCCCCGAATGACAGTTCATAGTACATACTCGAGGCTCGCCGCTTCGCATCATCTTTGTCCCCACACCGCCCTGCAAAATCTTCTAATATGAATTGGACTTCTCCTCGGGGCCTCTTTCGGTGATCAAGTTCGCCTGTTACACATGTATATAGTATCAGCTGAAACGTTAGGCTTCGAACTGGGTGAGGTTTCTGCAGGAATCTGGGCCAGCTTTCATTAAGTACGTAGGTTACATTCACGGCATATAATCTAAATCGTCAGACCTTGTCAAACCACACTTCGGCACGCTCGCGAGGGGAGGTGCCCTTAGGACTAGGAATTCCGGTACCTGCACCCCAGACGCCGAACATCGCGAACCCAATATGGCTTCCATTGATACCAACCTCAGCATACGCTCCAGAATCAAAAATGGTAGGACCATATATCGCATGTCCAAAAAGGTTTAGAATGATTACCCTCATGGCGCCGCTACATCAATATCTAAAGAGGGCAGGCTGAGGGGGAAAGTCACTTACAACACTAAGAAGTGTGTTAATGTTGAAGAAATTGTTATTGTTATTGAAATGACGTAGCTTGAGATGTAATACCTAAGGATTATCCAATTTGGCTATATATATTGGGATACCTTGTTCCACCGCACCATGAAGAACAGTGGGAAGACTTACAGCCAGGTCTTGGCATGAGGGAGACTGAGAGGGGTATGTAAAAGATACGTAGCATAACTCAAGATCGCCCTGTAGAGTTTGAAGTGGCCAAAGCTGTCGAACCGAATAAGTTCTGCACCGTCAATACAAATTTAAAAGCAATAATAACTCATAAATCTGTCAACTAACAAGTTAATTGTGAAGCAAGGGAGCCTGAACGCATTTTAGTCGGGGGTTGGCGCAAGTACAGTAGGCGCAGGTTGCATCAGATTGATTTCTTGCGTCGTGTCGTCGTGCCATGATGTGCACGTATATAAATATATGTGAGGATGGTGGACAGCCACCTCTCGTTG
>JABAJS010007667.1:0-24166 GCA_018221635.1 Tephrocybe sp. 10521TJB
TTGAGATGGGGCCATATACGCCATCGGAGTCGTGATATAATTCTATGTCTGTATGCTGGGGAGCAACAAGCGAAAGTGTCTCGATTTCCATCCGAGTATACACAGAAATTTCCATGCGGGCGATAGAAGGATGGGATTTGAGAGCGTCCAAGAATAATGCCTTCCAGGGTGATGGTTTCTCTTGAAATAGACGATCAAATTCATCTTCATCATCCTCTTCATAATACGCGTCAAAATAGCGCTTGGGGAGCAGAACACTTCAAGCAATGTAAGTTGGTTTGAGTGGCAGTTCAAGCTGCTACCACGCGCGGCCCGGCATTGACGTTGGAAGATCGAGCTCTTCTAGGATGAGTGATCAATAAACGCGCAAGGGAAGGTGCCCCGCATTTTATTCCAAGCAAGCGGAGGACACGGAGATCTGGCCAGGTGGCGGTCATGAGGAGATCATCGATGTCGACTGCGTCGATTATTGAAGTGTCATCTAGAGGTCCATTCGTAGTACCAAAACCTAAATATTAGGTGAGCGAGGAATAATATTGCTGTGGTGGGATAAATGTTTCCTTACCTCAACTTGCGGGAAGTTTTTTAAGAGCGAGTTTCGCAGTTGCAGATAAGATGCTGATATTTCATATCGTAGAAAATTTTGAAGGTTGGTTAATCCTCTAAATTGAAGGAGCTGCCTGCACTTGAATAATCAGGCGCTCATCATTGCCAGTGTACGTTTCAGAAGCTCCTTACCGTGTCGGATGTAATTAAAGGAGTATTGATGTCGTCGACCCCGTCCAAGATATCGAAGTTTTGAAGGGTGTTCAGTTGCTGTAGAGTGCTCCAAATATCGTTCTTTTCATCTTCCAAGAGAGGCAGGGGCATGCGGTGCCATCGGAATTCTTTCAGCATTGTCATGCGTTTGAATGCTCTGACCAAACTGGATTCAGGCTGGCGGCAGGCCTCGATCTCGCGAACCCTGTCATTAGCAGAATGAATGTAGAAAATGGAGGGACATAATCGGGGGTAAGCCGAATGTGAAGATCATACTGGTGTCCTATCCCAAAAATCTGGCGGTAGTGGCGACCGCTATCCAATAGAATAGTCAGTGAATGGACGTGAGCGGCGCAGAGGTCATTTGGTCGCGAAAGCAGCTCCCAAAGGGGAGTATAAAGTGCAGTGTGGATGTTGCGGTAGCGTAATTGCTGTAAGGCAGCAAAGCAACAGTTCTCGTTCGATAGAGCAACGCTGAGGATATCTGAACCATTTTCGACGTGGTTCAGAATCTGCTTAATTACCAGAATGTAGGGTGGGCATAGGTGTTGAAAGTTGGTGTTGGATGCCCAGGGCCGTTTGCAATTGGTGTCTATTATATGTCGACCTCCTTCCTTGCACTAGAGATCTGTCGATTCCAGTATAAGTGAACGAGTCCTGATCATGACAAGTCAACAAAAAATCGTTCAAAACTTCAATCTATCTCCATTATGACGATGTACTGTGTGTGTTGCGTTAAAAGTAAGACAGGACTGTGGATCGCTTTGTCCTTCGTCGAATACCTAGGGCAGATGCTGCTGGCCAGAACTTCGGGTTAAGTCAAATCTCGGTGCCTCGAGCGGCAAAGCTGAGTGCTGGTCGCGCAGCTTTGACTAGTAGCTATGACCGCGGGGTATGCCGAGAAATGCTAAGCGGCCAGGGCCATTGAATGCCTTCCCTACCACCACGACCGCTACTTTTGGACTCAATTTGCTTCCTCAGGTTATACATTACGAGCGAACTCTTCCAGAATACCCATAGTCATCCCACGAAAGCCCTCAGAAAAACCGCCAGCGACAAGGACACAGAGGACGCAAGATCGCCTAGCAACTCGGTCGTATCGCCCATTTTGAAGGACAATGCCGAATGGTTAACGTTGCTTTGACCTATAGCAGGACCTCATATCCGCATTGATTTTTACAGGGACCATCCCAATTTTATAGCGATATAAGCTGGCTAGCAACGTCTGGATGGACATCCTAACGACCTCCTTTCTCGACGCCAAATGTCCACGATGTTGATGAGGGAACACTTTGGTAGGCTTTTCTCCTGTCTCCTGCCGTCTGAAGAGATCATTTTTTAATCATTTTTAATCATTTTTTTTTTCCCGACAGGTATCGAAGAACTCACTGATGCCTTTCGCCGTCTCAGCTTGGACGAGTGGTCGTCACCGAAAATCAATAAACCATTCTCGCCCCTTCAATCATTCAGCATACCTATCGTTAAGGCTTCCTTCCCATTAGTAGAAAGGGGTCCTCAATGCACGTCAGATACAGGGGCAAAAAAGAACATCCACTCTCCTCGACCATCTGCGCCAATGATCAAGTGCGTGAGGGCTAAAGAAGGCCCCTTCAGTCAGATGCCTAATGATGTCCTTTACCATTTGCTTTTCGTGCTGAGGACAAGCGATCCCGAAGAGTCTCTCCGAACCACTGTCACCATTTCGCATGTGTGTGCGCAGTGGAGGGCCATCGCTACAGGTGCTCCGTTGCTTTGGACTTACATATCACTTCCATGGACGCGAAAACACCAGCACCATTTCTTCACCGTCATCATGCTCCTCAGACGCTCTCAGCACCTCCCATTTACCCTTCATTTTGTCGTGGATGATCTCCACGGAATCGAGCCATTCATTCCATATTGGACCAAGATATTGTCGGTGCATGCCCAGCGCATCCACACGCTGATAATGACACTTAATCCACGCGTCAAATATGGGCCCGCTATTCGAACAATATCCTCAATGCAGTTGCCATGCCTCACCCGATTTTATCTGAAGGCATCAGGTTCTCACCGAACGGTTTGCACCGTTTCTGTAAAGCCGCGTGATCAGCCAGGTGGCTCTCAATGGCATCTCGCCCAACCCGGCGGTTCTACAACGCCTTACCTCGATTGGACACTCCGACAATTTCATATCACATCCCTCTCCTTGAAATACCTTCTGGTTGACGTACGCGATCTCTTCCCCATCCTCGTTATGAGCCAGTCAACCCTCACGCACCTGGAATATTATTCCTCTGATTGCGATCCTGATTGGGAGTATCGACCACCTCTACTCGTGCTTTCGAAGCTCACGTCGCTGTACATCGGTTACACCTGCGTGGAACCTGCCTTCCTGCTCCTGACCCGTTTATTTCTTCCCAGCCTCTCCTCAGCATTGGTGCGCGACTTCAGACGCTGCCCAGAACCTGGGCTTCCGACCCATGTGCCTCCGCAGATAACCCCAGATTGCACCGACGGCCTTGACATCTTACGCGCAATGTGCCCGTTTTCCACAATCACCAGCCTTACACTTCGCGGCGTCGAATGCTTTACAAGCTCTCTTGAAGACGTAGCGGAGGCACTACAGCCTCTTATTGAAGGACTCAAGTCCTTGAGGCTAGTGAACTGTGATGGCCAGTTCCTGCACATTCTTCGCAATATCACGCTAGAATCTAGTCGTGAAGAACTAGAGGGATTAACCGACCTTGCGATCACATGTTACGACTACACTATGGTCCTTGACTATCTACAGTTGCGCGCAATGCGGGGGTTACCTCGCCTGAGGATGCTCTCGGTCAATGCTAAGATGGCTATTCTACGCCACTTCGTCAAAGAATTCACTGTCAAGATCGATATTCGGGGAGTATTGAAACGTAAATTCCAGGTAGACAACACGGTTTCCCATCCCTATCGTCGTGGTGCCCGCCCAAGACGACTTAACACAATTCGCGGGATTTATCCTCGGTATTGAGCGCTGAGCATTCTAAGCCTGAGTCCCTCCTCATCAATATTCCTACTTTTCTTGTCCACGCTTCGTTTGTTTATGCTGTGTTTCATGTTTTCGAGTTGTTTTATCTTTTAGCTAGTTTTCCTCCCGTATTGCCATTATCAGTTCTGCTCTCTCGTCTTCCGCTTGTCCTTACGCACCAGATAATACTTGTTTTGTCACGCCAACGCGTTACGCCAGATGGGTTGCATGACGTGACCGTCACACTTCGAATCCTTCCTCCACCCCTACGCGCCTTGTACCGCGCCTGCGTCTCTCAATCTTTGTAAACCTTCTATTGTAATATCCCTTTACAAACTATCATGTCCCACGAGCCCGAAGACGTGAAACCAAAACTTAACCTCAACATTAGCTACGAGGGAAACCGTTCGTCATTTTCATGGATGGAGAGAGGAATGTACATTAACTGACATGGTGTGGCTGCTTTCGACAGATATCACAGTAAAAGTCAAAGCGAACATGAAATTTGCGAAGATCTTCGCTGCGGCCGAGGTGCGTTCTTCTCGTTTTCTTCTGTAATTGAGTTTGACGGACCTCGTTCATAGCAAAAATTCGGGAAAGAGACAGGTGAGTGCAATCGCCGACTCGTTTCAGGAAAACCCAACGATTAATATTTCTCCATGCGTTCTTGTGTTACAGGCACATTCAAATTCACCTACGAAGGTCAACGCGTACAGCCCGACGACACACCAGCTTCCGTGAGTTCCGGTCGAGACGCGTATACAACTTCTCACTCATATCTGACGTTAGTTAAGCATGGAGGATGGTGATCAGATTGACGCTTTCTTAGAACAAGTAAGTGTGGTTCATCTAGTTCGCACTACTTGAATTAACAATATTTTGCTTAGCTTGGTGGAGGATTTTGGCCGGCCCAGGAATCATGATGTCATTCAACTATTATCGTCGTGAAGGATACTTTGTACTTTATCTATCTATCTAGTGAACCATCTCCGTCGGATTTTCTTGGTGTGTGTATGCTTATCAAGTCGCGTGTGCAATCTTACCGTTACAAGATATCTGCGGTCCAAGCGAATTCGAAAGGAATCTGCGCTCTCGACTGTTGACGGCGACCCATCTGGCGGCCTCGAGTGAACGTCGATCCTTTATATCATTGATGGACTGGCGATCGTGAACGATCGTCGTGTAGAGATGGCATGGCAGTGCATGGGCTGTCAAGATCTTATACTCGTTGGTCCAGAAAGTAGCTCGAAGACTACGGTTCTGCGTCCACAATGCACATCATAATGCAAAGCCTAGGGCTACAGTGGTATCCCATCAACTTATACCCGAAAGTCCGCACACGGAGCTCCGTTCGAGTCACATCAAAATACACCATCCGATATATATATCAATACAGACCCCGTCAAACCCACTTATAGCAGCTATCATGTATACCCTCGAGGAGTATGGCGTCAATTTTTGCTTTCCTGTGAAGGATCTCGAAAGTGAACGCGTCAAATTAACTCCCTTCCTGGTACAATTTCTTTGCTTATCTTGCCACAGCCACGAGAGTTAATCATCGCATCCACATTTTAAGCCATCGAAACATGCTCAAGCGTTCTACGCCATTCCAAGACCGTCATATGACTATCTTCCTTTCGGACCGTACGACACTGCCGACCACTTCGTCTCAGACCTCTGCGAGGGTCTGATTCACTTGAATCTAGCATGCACCCTGTTTGCCGTATACGATAAGACAAAGGCGTCTGAAACTGGTGACCCAGATGGCGCCTTCGCCGGTGCCATTGGATACACGAACAGTTCTTTGCCCCACCTCGTAGCAGAGATTGCCTGGGTTCTGATTTCGCCCAAGTTCCAACGCACTCACGTCACCTCGAACGCCATCGGCCTTCTCCTGAACTACGCACTCGATGTCCCTGAGGCTGGCGGCCTTGGGCTTCGGCGCGTCGTCTGGCAGTGCAGCCCTCTAAATGGACCGAGTCTCAAAGCCGCTGAGAGGATGGGGTTCAAGAAGGAGGGATATTCGAGATGGACATATGTAATGCCTGAAACCAAGCTCATTGGAAATAATAGAGATAGAAGAGCTGGGGACCCTAAACCACATTTGCTAGGTCGGGATACGCAGATCTTAGCTGTCTGTTGGGATGACTGGGAGTCTGGTGTGTCGCAGCATGTAGATTCATTGATTGCCAGAGTAGCATAATAGCGTCTCTTACACTGTTGAGATCGGAGTCCCTGCTAGGTTCTTTCGGGATGGCATGAGATATACCTCAAGTTATAGGTGAGTGGAAAATAATTTGGCGCACTCCCAACTATGGATGGAGCGCGATCAGTGGCTGTGCTTTACACGTCGCCACGTCGTGTTGAATCTGGCTTGCTCCTTGCCACCATCCTCCCTCCCTCAGCCTGTGACAGCCGTGAAGATGGACTTGCTGCACACTCAGTTATCACATATACAGCGTCACCTGTCTTTTGTCAGTGTAGAGCCAATTGACTGGAAACTTGCTGTCCAAGCATTCTCCTGGTCTGTGACACTCTTCGAGACATACCTCTTGTGCGCGTCAATCTTCTTCACACTGAAGTTAATCACTAAATTTTCTACGACTTAGGATTCGCCAATATCCGTTGTATTCAAAAACAGAACCTCCAGCTGTGTTGAAGAGCCACTTCGACGCAGATGTGTTCAAAAAATCGCAAGATTATGGGCGAGACAAAGCCAAATTTGCCTTGGTCTCAGGTCTGCTCAAGCAATGCCTTGACTCTGCATTGTTACAATTCGGCTTCTATGCCTGGTCCTGGGGAGCGTCGGGATGGTTACTGTCACTTGCTGGGTATGGATCAGAGTACGAGGTGAGTGACCTGCAAGGTTACGCGTCTTTGCACCTAGACTGATATATATAAGATTCTGCAATCCATTATCTTTGTTTTTGTGCTCTACTTCCTTTCAACTATCCCCAGTATTCCTCTGACTGTCTATCAAAACTTTGTTCTCGAAGAAAAACACGGCTTCAACAAAATGACGCCAGGTCTCTTTGTTGGAGATCTATTGAAAGGATGGGCCCTTGCAATTTTCCTTGGTTCCCCTTTTTTGGCGTTGTTCCTCTACATTTTCAAATGGGCCGGCGACCGCTTCGTGCCCTGGCTCATGGCATTCATGTACGTCGTCCCAGAAAGGATAGATTTCAGCAGCTAATGTGCCTTCAATCAATAGGGTCTCATTCCAACTTATCATGGTTATCGTTTACCCAACCGTCATCCAGCCTATGTTCAACAAGCTGTCGCCTCTAGCACCTGGAGAGCTCCGATCTCGAATTGAAATCCTAGCCTCCAAGCTCAAGTTCCCCCTTAAACACCTGTACGAGATCGACGGTTCGAAGCGCAGCTCCCATAGCAACGCGTACTTCTTCGGTCTTCCTTGGGTTTGTTATCGTCTCCTTTCATGGACCCTATTCTGACCATTCTATAGAGCAAGCACATCGTTATCTTTGACACGTTGATTCAACAGAGCAAGGCAGACGAAGTTGAGGCCGTACTTGCTCACGAGCTTGGCCATTGGTACTACCTCCACCCCACTAAAATGTTGGCCGTCTCCCAATTGCACATCTTCACCATCCTCGCTCTCTTCCCTGCCTTCCTTCACGCTCCACCAGTCCTAACCGCCTTCGACTTCCCCAAGGCAGTCGCTGCTGTGCCGCCCACCATCGTTGCGTTCACTTTGTTCCAGGTTTGTGCAACTTGGCTTGATCCAGTGACTGCCTTCTCTGATACACACGCCCACAGATGATCTTGACGCCGCTTGAGGCCTTCGTGTCTATCGGTATGAACGCCGTGAGCCGCCACTTTGAGTACGAGGCGGACAAGTTCGCGTGCGAGCTTGAGGGTAAACTGCAGTCTGAGGATATGAAGGATATGGGTGATCGTCTTGGACGCGCGCTCATTACCATTCACGTGAAGAATTTGTCAACTGTCTGGGTGGACTGGCTGTACGTTTGTTTATTTTCCTTCTAATTCACATTTTCTGACATCAACTAGGTACTCGGCATACCACCATTCTCACCCGACGTTGACGGAGCGCCTGCGGGGGCTTGAGGCGTACAAAGTGCAACTGGAGAAAAAGAAATTGTAAACATTGTATAGTATACCCTCATGTGTAACTTCGCTGTTTGCCTTGAATGACTCCCTCTGCTCTCCAAGTTGCTTTGTTTCGTACCCAAGCATTGAATGAACAGCTACCTGTTATTGTGATTTATTTAATTTGTAGCATGCAGACGATATATATGTAGATTAGCATATTCTAATCATGTCGATATGTCCTCGCCCTTTGAAGCTTCGGACAGAGGGTAGGAGGTATGATAACTGCGCCATCAAACCTTCCTCGAACTCGAATGACATAGGTGCACCAATAGCAACGGAGTCATCGCGAAACCTTTTGTTGAAAATAGAGAGATCGAAGAGGTTCCAGGCAATTTTGTCGTTTCCATCACGATCTCTGCGGAGGATAGAATGCATTGTACTCTGAAGGAATGTTAATCAATTGATGCACTCAAATAAGCTAGAGAACTTACTGTCGCATCTTCGATAACCAGCGTCAACGACAACAGTCCCGGAAGCTTGCGTGAAAGAAGACCTAGTAGATTAGGTGTAACCAACGTCACGTCAAGCGAGAGATGCTTCAAATCGGACGGTCGGCGGTGGAAGAGGTCCACCACGTCTGCGACTTCAAGATAGGTCAGATATCTATACGTGAGGCGAAGGGTTGTCAATGTGCTTGCGACAGGACGAACTAATGACATCGTCGTAGGGAGGTCGGTGGCAGGTATGCTCAGCGTCTGCAGGCTTGTGGGCCATTGATCGAGGTCAAGGAGCAACTGCTCCAGGAATGCATCCCAGGTGGAGGTCTGGGATACCTTTTCCACGTCCCAGAACTCCGGGAGCACTTCGAGGTGACGCAGAGCCAGACGGTGCCATCGGATAATTTGGTTGATGCCTGAAGTGTTAAACAAATGCAGTGCGTCGAACGGAATGCGGATGGACAGATTTCGAAGGTACGCGAAGGGTCCAAGGGCTTGGAAAAATTTGGAGTGGTCTCGATATGACCGCGAGCGGATCTTAAGACCTCTGATATTAGGCGCGAATACGGTGATAGTTGAGGCGAGATTAGTAACAGTTTCAGCTGACGCAAAAGAATCGAATTCGAAGGTAAGTTCTAGCTCCTCGAGGCCAAGCAGCGTCACGCCTGCCAGCATGCTCGACGCCTCCGCGAAGGTGACGTGCAACACAAGTTTGTACAAGTGGGGGTTGTATACACTCCTGCTCGCATCCAGTAACCGTTGGGTGTCTTTATATAAGGAAAGATCGCTGCTTTCGAGCGCAAACACGCGGAGGTTGGTCATCCCATAGATGGCCTGCACCATGAGGCGTACAATGTCCTTTGGCCGATCCTCGATGCCATCCATGGATATTTCGGAAACTGGGCTACTGGAAGGCGGCTTTGCTATGAAGCCAGAAAGCCTTGCCATAAAGCTGGGTGTAATGGTCACTGGGTCTTCGAAATCCTTCCTATTCCTGAGGAGGCGCTGCATGAGTGAATATCTGATGCATAGCCGTCTGACGCGGCTCCCGATGAAGGGCTCACTATATTAAGGATTAAACGTCGGCTCCAAACGAGAAACTGCAATACTTACATTAGACGCGCCAAGTTCTTGAGCATACGTTGGTTGGGCTGGATCCACTCGACATCCCCATAATGCGTGTCAAGTGTAATGTTGAGAAAAGTTCTATTGAGGGCGGCCAGCGCCACAACTTCTTCTTGAGAAATATATGATGCGACGAGTTCCCAGATGTCCTGAGGTAGGTCTAGCATTCTTGTTTGGTGTGAGGAGGTTCAAAAGGTAGAGAGGGTACTCGGCGCACCCCGCCGACGGTTGTGGCATATCCAACGAACTGGCATCATTTGCCACGGCAACTTTTAAGCACATCGGACGGCTTGTAGCCTGAGTGACGTTTTCATTTGATGATATCCTTGATCCAAGGTAATCACTTATAATTATAACCTGGGCCTGCACGTTGCACGGCATCGATGGCGGCACTGGAGCGAGAGATGGCGCGTGCGTGTGTTGCGATGATCATGATGGATGTAGAAATAAATTTGAACGCCCCTCGGAAGCTGCCGACCACATTAGTAAATGTATGGTCACTATCCCCTTGATAAGTCAGAGGATCCATGCTTAGACGTTGAGTCTATGAGGCATGGTGTTTGTTCTTCCAGCTTCTCCTGTAATGCTTCTAGGATCGGTATAGAGTGAAACGAGATCCTGCGAGGGTCTGGGTCGTATGTATGAGAGGTGGGCGAATTACATTGACAGGGGCGGCGGTTCAAAACCTCTTCCATAGTTATGAATACTAACACAAGTCTTTTCAAGTCGTACTATCACTGCATCGCATTACCATCTAACCACCAGGTAATAGAAGTGAAAGGTTGTTATATTTCACGCAAACGGGGAATACGATTCCGGGCAGAGCATGTCATAGATAACCAAGTTCTCAAGTTCTTCGTCCCATGTTTCGTGAGGTTTCAACACTCAAAATGAATTCTATCTACTTCGTACAAAACACCTATGCAACTACGTAGTGGAGGGGCCTTGGCCGCGAGTCTAGTCCAAATCATCGAAAGAGAGGTCACGCCCGTACTTGCTGGGAAGTTTGAGATTGAAGTTGGGCAATACAGAGGGATCATGGGATGGTCCGGATTTGCTGCTGTACTTGCCCTTTCCAGCAGCGGGATTGTAAACACCCTCCGTCAGCTTCTTGTGGTTGCTATAGAGGGCGTATTAGAATCTTGTTAAGGTCAGAATAAAGGAGACTGGCATACCCAAAGTAGTCATCATTTGGCCCGGCAACTCCAATGCGCGATCCATGAGGGGTCTCAGGGTTCGGGTTGCCCATATATGACGACTTAGACTTAGAGCCAGAGTTACCACGGGCCTCGATATCCAGATCATCGAAGGAGAGGTCGCGCCCGTACTTGCTGGGAAGTTTAAGATTGAAGTTGGGCAGTACAGAAGGGTCGTGGGATGGTCCGGATTTGCTGCTGTACTTGCCCTTTCCAGCAGCAGGGTTGTAAACACCCTCCGTCAACTTCTTGTGGTTGCTATAGAGGGCATATTAGAATCTTGTTAATGACAGAATAAAGGAGACTGGCATACCCAAAGTAGTCATCATTTGGCCCGGCAACTCCAATGCGCGATCCATGAGGGGTCTCGGGGTTCGGGTTGCCCATATATGACGACTTCTTAGAGCCAGAGTTACCGCGGGCCTCGAGCTCCATGGCACGAGCGATAATGTTGGCCTCGATGTCGCGGACGTATAGAGCATCGACGATTGCAGCAGCAACATCACGGGTGGTGAGCGCATCGGCAGAAGTGCGAACGGGTACAGCATTGGAAGAGATTGCCGACAAGAGGCAGACAATGAGGGCGGGGGCAACGGTAGAGGTCTTCATGATTATAAGCGAAGTAGAAGTAGAGAGTGTGATCCTGACCAAGCAGGTGTCGAGTTGTTGAGTTGTAGGTGTTGAACGGACTGACCAGCAGAGCGATAGAGAAACAGAGAAGCATTGGGCATGGTATTTATACAAAATCTCGCATCGTTACGCGATCGCAGGCGATATTTTCAATTTGTCTCCATATGCTTCGAAATATTTTCATCAGTTTCAAAACATGATAGATCCAGATAAGGCGAAGTCAAAATGAGGGTTGAGGAGATGGGGATGTCAATCAGGGGTGATGCATCGAAGATGAAGCGTGCGCGTGTTGCGAGGTTCAATGCCCCCGTTAGAGAGATTGCGGCGAGACCCTAGGTCCTGCGTGAATACCAAGTATGTCGATTCCGAGAGGATATAGTGCATAAATGTTCGTCTGCTCGTACACACCCGTCGTATCCTGCGGCGGATCGCGAGGGCATGCCTTCAAGTTCGGTGTTTCTGAGGAGATACTTAACAAAACGTGATTTCTAATGCGTGATTTGGAGCGAGCGTTTATGGAGCCCCCCTGTTTCGTAGTTATTCTCGTCCGACGAAGCAGCATGACGCGGCCGTTTGTGTCGCTTGCAATATTCTACTTGTGGTTGATTTAGGACCCCGTCTCGGCACTGAATCTGCATGAGTAGTAGGTCTATATGCAAAACGAGTCTGTATTTCAAAATTAATATGTATAACACAATTAAGTAACCTGGATGGCAGGAAATTACGTTGTCAGATGGAGAGAGAACTGCGCAGGGCCACCGGGATCTCGCACTTCTCGCATCTGGTTGTCATATGGCCTCATAACCTAGAGATACAGCTGAGTTTAAATTAATGTGTCGCGTAAGTACCATCAACTTCATCTCGTCCAAGCCGTGGTGTATACAGACCTCCCAAGTTCCCAGTACCTGTCACAACCGATGACATCTTTCTCAGGCAAGGCGAGTGTAATTTTGATTTGCAGCCAGCACGAGGGAACCATGCAATTTTCTCTAGTCAGGAGAGAAGTGCCGTGAGAAACTGCCAGCAATCGAGCCATGTGACCGGTTAAATTTATGCCGAATTTAAAAATCCTCGAGCTCCTCCTGCCACGCAAGATGCCAATTGTGGGGTGTAACTACATCCTAACTTATGTCGTCGTGCATAAATTTCATATTGCATAGGCCGCAGAGGCGGTTCTAGCGTATGCATTATGGGACAATTTGACGTGTTCCTGATGTATACTGGCGACGGTCCGAGCCCATGGAAAAACGATCGTCCCAACAAATCGGGAATTTTGTTGCCATATGCATCATTCTTCAGTTCTGGCTTATAACTTTTTATTATTAGATTTCTTCAATTCGTTCTCCGCTCCCTCAGAACGGGCCATATCGAGGCCAAGACTTTAGAGATACTCATCTTTTGGAGACCAACGGGGTGCTTTGTCCCTCTGCACCGATTTTCAGGGGACGGCCATCAATATAGTGGTAGACTTGTAAAAAAAATCATAAACCCGCCGTTGTTTATGTCGTTGCTCGACATTCTGTGGTCAATTGACGATAACCAGTCCATGAATACGAAAACTCTCATCCTATGCCCGCGTTGACAATCTTCAGCACGTCATGATCCTACACACCTTCATAACCTCGAAGTCAGCTTCCTGGAAAATAGTTCACAATCTACCCCTCCTCGAAAACACATTAAAATTCCTGCATAGATCGTCTCAGCACTGGGTAGTCTCGTTTTCTTGAGACTCATGGCAGCTCTTGAAATCCTAGTGACATCCAAGTTTGCCTTACATACGTAATCTTTTGGTCTCCCATCTTCGAGGGAAGCCACTGGGACGCACTTGACTCTGGAAACTCTGACTATCTGAAGAGAACCTTGTTTATCACGCTTTTATTTCAGCACAAGGGTTCGGGACGACCTTGCGACACTTGAGGGCACTAGAAAAAAGCAGTAAGGGCGAGCAGTGGAATGTTTTTGGGTCTCGTGTAGTCTTGGGTACTGATAGCCAAGTCGGCGTTTCGAGTGTATCTGTCACTTTCCCTCTCACTAAATATTAAACGAGTCTGCGCCTCTTTTCTTTGTTACCAACAAGTTTCGTGCAATCCTTAAGGCATCTACTTTAAGCAAACTAAATACACTATTGATTTTTGGTTTGGGGCGTGCAAACCGCTCACGGAATAAAAATCTTGTAACCCGCCTAAGTGCGTTACCCCCCGGTAGATCAGACTCTTAAGCTATGATGCTCTTCGCTGGATATGATATTCATTGTTGCTGGCTGAAATTTCACACATGGAAATGAACGTAAAGCCCAGGCATATGAGTATGATTGGAAAGTAGTACTAGGGAGAACTCCAAAAAGAAAAGGCCGGAGTTGAATCCGGTGTAATGCTGAGCATAATGGTGCACGCTTGACTTCCCATCTACCAAACAAAACAAAGATCGAGGCGTGAACATCCACAACCATAGTACCTCCGCTGTAATCAGCGGAAACAAGTTTGGTACCAGCGGGGTCTGTGATCACATAAGTCCCAGTCTCTGCGGAATCTATACTAGTCCCAGGCTTGACTACGATTTTGTTTGTGCCATGGGTCGCGGTCAGGTCTCGTTTGGTACTATTCTTGAGCGTTAATGGCGCCATCTAATGTTTGTCGAAGTGCCCCGATTAGAGTCAAAGGGTCGTAACGATGACAAGAATGGTAGTATAATACTAACCTGAAATTTGAGAAATTTAACTACAAGTTGAGACTTCTATCTATAGAGACAAACGTCAGGTGGGAGTGACTGGTAGACAAGAAAGACGCACAAGAGCTGATTCAAATGCTGAGGTTGATCTGTTGGAGACTGTCTACGCAGTTCCTTATATATATTTACAACTGGCCCTTTGCTCCACCGACCCAAACAAGGGCAGTTACGATGAATTCCAGCCAGAAGCGACAGATGAATGATGGGGTGTACGTGCTGAACGGTAGAAATGGAATACATTACGGTGATCACTGATGCAGCGAGGGATAGTGCCAAAGCCCCGCGTCAAATAGACTGCCAATTGAAGTATAGGCAGCCATACAACAGAAATACCTCCGGAGCTTCGCTCTGCCTAGTGCATATATCGGTCATTAGATCTACACTTATACTTTTAGTTTCGACGAAACTTGTGTGAATTTTGCAGCGTGGCTGAATCATATGTGGTCTCGAACACATCAGCGAATCCAATGTGATAATAGGGAATCATGAGAACAAAATAATACATACTCCTCAGTACTCACATGTTGATTCAATTGAACCCGAGTACTCTTTAGAAGCGCGCCACAGGTCGGTACAACGTTCCATCGAGGGAAGATTCAGAGGACGTTGTGTGCGTCCACTATATAATGCCATTTGACACGGTGCTTCTGTACATGTCCTTCTTTGTCAAATGAAAGTCGTGACGAAAGGAAGCAGCGATGGTCGACTGATAATCAAGGGATCCAAGTATTGCGCAGGAAACGTTCAATGCTTGCTTTGAACGAACAACATCACGGCGAATGCAACAACCGGATAGACATGGAGCTTGGACTTGGAGCTTAGTGGACTACCGAAAACGCCGTCACCGACCTGACCCAGAACACCAAACATCAGGACACCAGGTTGAACGAAGATATAAAAGGCCCTGGGAGGTAAAGTCCAGACTCAGTGACCCGATATGAGCATTAGGCAAAGCAAAGCTATACTTCTTTGACGTGATACTCAAATTGTGTTTCTGCACATGTCCTTTCCATAATCCTCGCATCTTTCATTTGGCAAAGATGATGCGATTCAAACGGCAAGGCTATGAGTATTAACCGAAGCTTTACGGTCTAATACCTTCTGATGTCAATTCAACACAGACGGATTAAAGGCACGAGACAGCCTGTGGTTCTCTAAGCCTTGACCGTAGCATCGGAGTCGATGACGATAGGGTATTAAAATATTGATGGCTAGACAGGCTATGTGAGTGACCGCTAAACGAGGTGAAGATGACGTATTGCACATGAGATGATTACTTGAATGGGCAGTTAGGGGCGTGGGCACCGCGTCCACCACAATGGGGGCAGACAGGACCACGAGCCTCGAGATCCATATCGAGGTCACGCCCGTACTTGCTGGGAAGTTTAACATTGAAGTTCGGTAGCACAGAGGGATCGTGGGATGGCCCAGGCTTGTTGCTGTACTTGCCATTGCTAGCAGCGGGATTGTCTACGCCCTCTGAGCTTCTTGTAGTTGCTATACAGGAAGGGAAATTAGGGACATGTTAACGACAGAAGAAAGGAGACCGGCATACCCGACGTAGTCATCATGTTCTCCTGCAATCTCAATGCGTGAGTCACGAGGGGTCTCAGGCCGTGGTTTGCCTATCGACAGTTTAGAGCTAGCCTGACCGCGAGCCTCGAGTTCGATGGCACGAGCAAGAATGTGGGCCCCGATGTTGCGCGCATATAGAGCATCGACGATCGCTGCGGCAAGATCACAGGTAGTGAGCGTATCGATGCGAACGGGTCCAGCATTGGATTGCCGACAATAGGCAGACAATGAGTGTAGGGACAATGGAAGTGGTCTTCATGATGATTAGTGAAGCAGAGAGTAGAGAGTGTGATCCTGGCTAAGCAGGTGTCGAGTGTTGAGTTGTAGGTGTACAATTGAACGGACTGACTAGCAGAGCGATAGGGAAACAGAGACGCACTAGACATGGCATTTATACACAATCTCGCATTGTTACGAAGTCCCAGTATGTCTCCATACTTCCCCAAAATCCCCCCATCAGTTTCGAATGATAAAACCAGAGAAGGTGATGTCAAAATAAGGGTTGGAGAGATGGGATGCATTTATGTAGGGGCGATGCATCGATGACGAAGCCTCGCGCGCGCGCCTGATGTTAGAGAATACTCATCTAGAGAGGTTGCGGTGTACCGAGCGGTTAAACCCTAGGTCTCGCGTGAGTGCCTCGTTGGAAACTACGCCACCTCAAGCTTAGCATCCTCATAAACAGGTGTAGGGAGAAACACCCTGAGCGAGGATCCATGGATATTCTCGCAGCATGTCTACCTTGTCGATCCATACCTTCTTCTGCAGAAGTACTGCTCCTGTGATTCGATACAAGGAGGATATGATGGTCACATTAGGGCACAAGATATTATTATTCTTGAAGTGATGTACTTGTACAGATCAAAGCTCGAATATCTCAACATCGCTTGACCTGAAGATGTATCTTTGATGAGGGCACACTAAAGTGAGTACGGTGGGACAACTCACGGTTGGAAAAATACCCATCTGTATTCCAGGGCATGTGAATTCCGAACGAGCTGCCCACTTCTTCCCACCGACCCAGCGCCCGCTTTGGTCTTGAATTGGGTATCGTCCATAGTACGTCTCGAGATGCTCGAGTACTTTATCCGCATACCCCCTGGGTGTGATCCCGGCTCGTTCCAGGTCCCTTGCGATCGTATGTATCCAATGTCGACATCCGACTTTTTGCTTCACATTCGTCCTGAACAAGAAGCCTTGGCGTTTGTTCTCATCGAGGAGCTGGATAATATGTGCGACGGTGATGCCCTGTCGAATTGTAATCTCTCGATAGATGCACCCGATATCTAGCTCGGAGGGTGTTTTATCGGAGAAGACCCGGACTACGGCAGTGTTATCGCTCAGGTACGCGTCGGATGCGTAGGGGTTGAAGGGGAAGTTTGGTTGCGTGATGTGCATGACTACTGCGTCGCGTCCGCCAAAGGCGAACCAGATTGAGAAATGGTTCGCCCGGGGTGGCTCGCCATGGTCACCGCGTTTCGGCCGGAAGAACAGGTCAGTGCGTTCGTCACAAACGCCTTGCGCCTCAAAGTGCGCAACAAGATTAATGTCCGTGATTGGGATAGAGAGGTGTTCTTCCTTTAGGCCAGTGAGGTTGAAACGTGAGTCGTAATCGGGGGATGTGTCTGTGAATGAAAAGGATATTATTAGGCGTATCTGAACAGGTTTGGGAATAATATGCTCTGACCCCGAGACTTTTGAGCTCCAGGGGATTTTAAAGGTTGAGAAGGCTTTCCAAGTTGAGATCGGGGAGACATAGCATGTAGTGGGTGTGGGATGGGAGGGCGGACAACCTGTGGACATATATATAATGTTCTAAACAATGGGTAGAATCGTCCATTCCAGCGTGCCACTTATGCACCGACCACAATCGATTACAGAAGCCTTATTTGAAAGAAAAATGGAGAGGAAAGGCGGAATATGCGGGGCCTTTTTTGTCAATCAAGGCGTTCAATCAAAGAAGGCAATGGCCAATGCGAGCTGAAAGAGAGCAGATTCCAGTGCAAAATATCCTCAGCTTGGGGGCTCCGGGCGGCACTTACTGCGAGTCCTTCCATTCTTTCCGTTCGCACCAAAGCAATTTAAGGCTCATGAGACCAGTGTGAGTTGAGTCGCGTCCAAGGTTGGTGTGGACAACACGAATACTGCTCGGAATCACGATATAGCAGGGCGATGACACCCTCTCACATTAGCAAAATGACGGCGATTCTTGGGAATGACACTACGCGTAAAGCAAGGGGGTCAGGGATGGGATTCGGCATCTTCCGGCGTGACAACACGAAGAGTTGCTGACAGTTACCTCGAGCTGAATCGCTCCTACGCCACGAAATGTCCACTCGCAAGAGGAAATATCGAAATCCAGTCGTTGCCTATTTGGATCAGAGCCAGGACAGCAGTACATTGAACATCTCCGAACGAGATCGTGCAAACCTTCATGTGCAAGCCTACGAAGCAGATGTTATTCGTGGTCCAGAAGCAAAAATTGCTGCAGCCTCTCTCGAAGCGCCTTTACCAGGAAGTATACAAACTGGGGGCGCTCTTATTCAGTGGGGTAGTCAACATCACTCCAAGTTTTCTCAGAGGGTCGACGATTCTTTTGGCCCACATATCAACGACGACAACGATGTTGTCTGGGTGGACAGGTATGTCTTGGTCGAACCCCAAAATGTTCCGGTTTTCTGTTTGTGGTTTGTGCCTCCTGTGTCACTCATCTTTGTGGCTGCCGATAACATGGTCTGAAGTCAATTTTCTTCTTTTCTTCTTTATGTGGAATAAAGTATTTGACGTGTACTTTTAACAGATACGATGCTCGACTCCTACTGGATGCGTTGCCTGGTATTCAACCTGAAGTTCTTGAAGTCCCTGACTCACCTAGCGGATGGACTGATCTACCCTCTGACAACGAAGATGTATTTTTCTTCAGTCCAGAGGAAGTAGAAGACATTCGACGCGATAAGAAACGGCGGCATATCGAGCACGTCAGAGAACAGAGACTAAAGGCTCGACGCGCTGAAGACGGCGAATCTAGTGAAGAAGAAGCTTGGGGAGGGAGTGATGAAGAGGTCAGTATTTAGTGCATTTGCATTATTATTCTACGCTCACCAGTGTTCTCTGTTCAGCCGGATGACATTCAACGGGAGTTTATGCAAAGAACGGCGACTCATCTACTGTCCTCACCCAACCCCGTGCAACTGGAGGCAAGGATCCTTGCTAATCACGGCAACGACGCCCGTTTTGCATTCCTGCGCGGCCGATGGGGAAATGCGTGGAAGATTATGAAGGGAAAGACGAGGTTGGCAAAAGAAAAGGAGAACGATGCGAAGAAGGGGAAGGTGAACACAGGCGGGCTAGGGGTTTTGGTGGGGTATGGAGATAGTGATGCGGATAGCGACGAGGCAGAGGAAGACGATGGGGAGGAGGTTGCTGCTCAACCTGTGGTATCCTCAAATGTGCCTGTAGCTGCTCAGCCATCCGACGCAGAGGCTGCTATGGAAGCTCGGCGTGCCCGAGCGAAAGAATGGGTTGAGAAAAGGCGGTCACTCAAGGGGGCTTGATATCCATGCTATTGCCTGTTCACTTCTTATTTTGTTTCTTGTTAGGATAGTCTTACAACGGCCCCGGCCGCATGCATTCAACCGTGTTATTCAATTCTTCACTGCACAATGTTGTGGAGTTTGAGCGTTTACATAGGTCCCCTTACAGATCCTGAGGCCGAGGGCCCACTCAGGACAATGGATTTACTTCCACGAACAAATCCTTCATTACTACAATGCGCTCAAGGTCACTTGTCGGATGCCTCGGAAATCCTTGCCAGTATTTTTGAGGAAGTCGTCAATGTTTCGTAAAGAGTCTACACAAATTTGGCCTTATAACGCGCCTCGAATCACTTGCATCAAGATCATATCTTATATTTGCTTTCATTGGCGCAACCCATGACAAGGCGTACGCACAACATCGCCTCGAGGAAGATCCAGAGAAATTGCACGTACGTACTTCAGTTTCTGAATGGTTCTACAGCCACGTGTAACAATTTCTTCGCTGAACCGAACAAGTCACAATGGCATTGGATTCTGCTTTGTTTCTTACTCGGCTTCAACCATTCAACTCATCACAGGCTTCGAATTCGCGTCTATTGTCTCTGAACTCTCAAATAACCTCATGACAATGTGCAATGCCCAGAGCTTTCCCCTTACTATTGGCTGGTCCTAGCTGTTCTTCATTCTCTGTAACTCGTTGAACGATAAAAATATCGTCTGGCACGATGGCTCTTGGCTTTCTGTTTTACGCGCTGGTGCTCCTGCCTTTGGTTCGCAGTCATTCTGGTACGTTCTCGATCACTGTACAGTTTATGCTGCCCAAGTAATGAAATTCAAGCTTTATTCCATCCAAGCATGTTCGGCTTCAACGTAACTGATACAACATTTTCCTTCGACAATCGCCCTGTTACCCCCCTCAGCAACCGCACCTTCTCCGAATGGTGGTTCCACGGGCACCTCGATTACCCTCCACATCCCGATGATTTTTTCCTTCTCCCCGCTGGTCAACCCGCCACTGCCGAGATTGCCTGCGACAAAGGCGCTACGTCGTACTTTGCTTCTGCTGGTGCAGATATCCGTGACCCAAATGATCCTAACAACGTCTGCCCCGGGCGCGGCATCGAGGCATTCCACACCACAGGAGAGAGCGACGTCATGGGTTGTGCTCTGGCGATTGCATACGAGAGCAACGCAACGAATGTGAAGCCGGAGGATTTCACGGTATTCAGTGTTAATCAGACATGCGTCTGGACGAGATTCACGGACTTCCAAGTCCCAGCAAGGATGCCTCCGTGCCCGCCTGATGGATGTACGTGCGCCTTCTTTTGGATTCATTCGCAGGATAGTGGAGCAGAAGAGAGTACGGATATTGTGTGTTATCTCCTTCGACGTCCATATTGATGTTTTTGACAGACTATATGAACGGGTTCAAGTGTAAGGTCACAAATTCGACTTCTGACGCTGCCACATTGGCCACGCCTCAAATACCACGCCGATGTGGCGCAGACCCGCTCAACAATAAACTTGAAGACGTTCCAGGCAACTGTACTTATGGAGCCAAGCAACCGTTCTACTGGTTCAACCAGCAGCAGAATAATGTGCGTCCATCTATCTCATTCCGCCCCTCATTGCGTCTCATCGCTCAGTTCCTTCCTTCCAGATGTTTGAGGGAGCGTTTTCACCGCCCGTCTATAACGACTTGTACAACTTCCTGGACGGATCTCAGAATGATATCTTCGTAGACTCTTACGAGTCACTTCCTACTCCCTCCCCAGTCGCCTTAATACCTACCTTGGCTAATATCACACTTCCGTTGGGGCTTAACACGACAGGGCCAGAGCTTTCCTTGCGTTCTGGATCTGAATTTAATCCGCGGAAGATATTTACAAGGTGTGTTTGTCTTTCTCTCATTTCTGAAGGGAGCTCTTGTCGAACTGTGCTATAGGGGAAAGCGTACGCTTCTGACTGGGCCCGTAGTACGATATGTAGCTAGAGCTCATAATCTTCGAAGATGGACCCCCGCCAATGCCCTTAGGAGTAGGAGACTTCGGTCACCGTAAGGATATTATCTCTAATAGATCTTGAGACACGATTAGAATGGATTCGTATAGATAGGATTATTTAATTTCAATGTTGTACAATATCTAAGAAACACTGGACGGTTGTTGCAATTGGTAGACAAAAAACTGATAGTTGAGACTGAGATCGAGTAAAATTCGATGTAAGTGTTGCACGTTACACGAGCAGAGAGCTATACTTACGATGCTATACTATAAAAGTCACCGCAGTTACAATTTACGGTGGCACAACAAAGCACATCTACCAAGTCTCGTTTATCTAGTGAAATAATAATACAATGTCTATTTTATCAGGTCACAATATCGTCGAAGGCCGTACTAACGGGAGCAAGAATACACCGGTGACTCAACTACAGCAGGGATTCAGGCATGGGCAGGGATAGTATTGTGATGTCCACTGGCATCGCGCCGCTTCTTGTGCTTTCCGTTGACCTTCGCGTGGTTTTCACTTGCCCTCGCGCCGACCCTGGTTTCTTCAGAGGTGTGCGGTGCAACACTGGCGGCGCGGTTTCTGTCGGCTTGTTGCACGCGTGTTTGGGATTGGGTGCCGTCGCGATTAACATTGTTGTTGCTGTCAGATGCCCATGACCTGAACAGCTTTCGCGCCAAGTATTGACGCGTAGGCCATCATGGAGACCGACGACGGGGGAGAGTGGCGCAAAAAAGTGGTTTGCTAGTTGCTGTAGATTTTCTAACTGATGCGTAGGGATGGCATGAATATCGGGAAAATAGAAGTATCCTTGAGGTGCAATGAGGTATGCGTGGTCGTGTTTCTTTAGCTTCATGAGGATAAGCAAACTAGAATGCGCCGGTCAAAAATTGACGAGTTCGAGCATGAGACACATGTACTTGGTCGGTTGAGATGAAGAGGATATTAGCCTCTACTGTAAGAGTTTTTGACTCCTCGTCAAAGAATTTTCACCCTATTCAATACCAAAAAATCTGATTTTTGTTGAGGCGACTTACTGATGCTGATATTGGTTACGATAACCCATCTCTTCCGAAGCAATAACACCTCTTACGATGATTGGCCAACAAAGTCCATGGCCTGTGTCGGACCCAAAGGAGGAGGAGGAAGAGGAATTGGACATGATAGGGGCTGTTATAGTCCCGCACATATAGCATGTTTTCACAATAAAGTGACGAGTTCGTGGATCGTGCGACCTGGAGGGCAGACGCAGCGAAGGTGTGTGCGTGAGAGAGTGGCTGACCAAGCCGGCGAGTTCCAGTGACCCTCCTGGGCCGCCTGATAACCGGATAACCCCCCAATTGCATCACTTCCCGAGCAATTATCATCATTTGTACCTCTCTCGATGATTGGCACGCAGAGGCCTCCCGACTTTGACCTGAAAGAGGAGAAAGAAGAGGAAGAGGAAGAGGAAGATGTAGAAGAAGAATTGGACGTGGTGGGGACTGTTATGATCCCCCTGTTCTCAACTTGTGTACGCTTGCCCCCAACCACGTTGTTGGAAGACGCCATCAACGTCATACAATCGCCCTCTTCCGCTCTTCACGATGTTCTCGGTACGGAACCGCTTTTTAAAAACCTCTTTCTATCTAGGTCTATGCATTGTATGTGTTCTTATGCACAATACCATTGACATTTCAAGGATAGAATTACTGATTGATTGAATTTATAGACAATGGACGAAAGGAAACTGCTCAGCTACGAGATCTCTTGCCCGACAGCACGCCCATCACTACGTTTGCGTTTCTGCTTGATGACCCGAAACCAAGTTCGAGATTTTCAAAACTAGCAAAAAATGCAGCCGATGGAAGAGCGGCTCTCGCACAGAACGTACAGCTTGCTACTGAATTGCAGAACTATCAGGAACTCAACAACGACCATACAGCAAAGAAGGCACCAAAAAATGAAGCTCGAGTTCCTGGCACTGACACTGTAATCGCGGACCTTGTGGCTAGGCTTGATGCGCAGGATGCCAAGATAGCCGCGCAGGATGCCAAGATAGCCGCGCAGGATGCCAAGATAGCCGCGCAGGATGCCAAGATAGCTGCGCAACAGGCCACGATAGCTGCGCAACAGGCCACGATAGCTGCGCAGAACATCGAACTCGAGGCTTTGCGCAGCCGTGTGCAGGTGCTTGAGAAAGTCTGTTGCATGTCACCTTCAATATTCCTTTTGCTAACATATCTTCAACTATAGACAACTAGACGACTCAATCGGCGAATCGCCCTCGACCAAGCTCGCGAAAAAATTCTAATGCACTGCAACCTTCGCCTGATTGATTTCATCAGTCGCCCAGATGACCTCGTACGCGCGGTGGAGTCCCGCCTATGGAATGACAACCGCTTAAGTTCCCGACACCTGAACTTAATTTTCAAACAATCCTCGGTCCGACAGAATGGCAACGCAGCAGCCCACGAGGCGGATCTCGCCGACATCAGTCTAGCCGTTCTAAGCACAGACCTGACACCCGCAGAGCGAGACCGCATGGTGGACATCTACAAATACACGTACGGAGTATCGCCGACGCTTTGAGTTGGAGTACGATGCTTCAAGGCTTGATGGTGAATGCATGTATCTTATTTCCTTCTCATGGTGTTGTACCATAGCAAACATTTCTTTAATTTTCAGCTTTGTTTTCATTCTTGTTCATGAACACTTGGGTCCCACCACCAGGCTCTCCCTAACTCCTTCGGTAGTACAAGGTACATAGACGAGCACGTAGCATTTTAATCCATACAGCGTACCCTATAAGCAGTATCCGGAACTAGGCAAAGAAAACCTCATCTGGTTGTTCGAGTGGCCTCTACGGCTGGTTGAGCGGTCTCAGGCCCCATGTCTGACTGAGCCCGCAGTACGATGTGCAGCTAGACATCGAGCTCGTAATCTTCAAACTAGGAGCAGAAAACTTTGGTCGCCGTAAGGATATCTCTGATGAACTTTGAGAAACGATTAGAATGGATTCGATTAGGTACAATATCTGAGAAGCGCTCAACGGTTGTTGATAAAAAAAAA
>JABAJS010007667.1:32701-47882 GCA_018221635.1 Tephrocybe sp. 10521TJB
TAAACAGTATTGTATTCATAAAAATGCAGGTATTCGCACGCTAAAAAATTCGTTGCTTACGTCTGGTAGCTGAACCTAACTGAGGGGCTGTAGTTGGTTAGAATTGTGTCATCGTTTGGCGTCCGAGGTCCAAGGAAGCGTCTCTGATCTTCCCAAGCAGAAATGAAACAAGAAGCGACATGAGGCGTTGGGAAGAACATGAGGAGACAGGAGCCACGACGTGCTTTTATCACATGTGTTGAAGTTCCCAGCCAAACCTGTCAAGCAACCGCAAGGTCGAAATAGGTGTGCGTGTCTTTCTAGAGTGTAAACATACGTTCCATAATGAATAATTTGGACGGAATATAATCATTTTTACAATACTTATGGGGGTGGGTTTGGTCACGGTGGTTCAAGATGGACGAGGACAAGCATTTACAATAGATCTAATCAAATCTAATCACGATCAAGCTTGCCTCGTTCGGAAATCTAGGAGCCCCTATTCCTTACCCTGCTCTATTCTCCCCTACAGGCATGCGAAGATGCCACTTATTCCTTTATCCTCAGAATCATACTGCTATATATTGGCAACTTGGAATGTCGAGCCGTATCAAACGGACTTCCGAAACACAGGCACCCTGTGTCCCTGCAACGTCCCTGCGTTCCTTGTTGCAAGTACCTACTTGCTTATCCTCCATATGACCCAAGACCTGATGGCTCGACGTACTCGACAACTTTATGCAGCTCTGGCCCCATGACAACAGGAACAAATACTCATTCCGACAAGGATGGAGCCTGAATAAAGTGACTGGTTCGAAGAACAACTTGCACTGTGGCCTGCCAGTACGTTCCGCATTCCTCTGAAAGATATGCAGCGAAATCTTAGCTGACGCGGATCGAACCTTGAATCCTGACTTTGTGCGGCTAACGACTTGTCAGCTTGGCCTCTACGTTGACTCTAAATCAACCGTAGTAGGTCTCGCGGACTGGCACACTCAGAAGCTTAGCTTTCAACCGCAGGGCCATAACGTCACTGCTTCCGAATCTCCTCATGTCCTACTTCTACGTGGACATCAGTTTCGACGTCCAGTGAATGGTAATGGGGGCACGCCCATTTCAAAATTACTGCTGATTGAAGTACCAAGCAGTTATGATGTGGTGGCGAGTATCCCTGGATCTTCAAAAAATTTGAAGATTGTCAGCAATTCATTAGTTCAAATACCGTACCAGCGATTTCTAGTCAAATGATTAGTATAGGGAAGCTCTGCCTTAAACTATATAGCTTATACTTAGTTGCCTTGGTATCGAAAGACAGCTGCGAACGAGTAAACATTAAGATCCCGATTGATTTGCTCGATATTATGAGAAAGTAGGATATGAGCATTATTTCAAACCGACTTTATGAAGTCGCAAAGGTTACTGGGGCCAAATATAAAAGAAATGTCAATAAGGGCTGATCACGAGGGAGGGGAGATGGGAGAATGTAAGTATTACTATTCATGGAGAAAGGAGGTCAGGTTGGCTACGAGAATTTCCATCTAGAAGAAAAAAATTATTGATAAATTTGAGGAATCCTAAAATAATGACTAGCATACCTGTTGCCACAGTTGGCGCATCTAGTAACAGATGAAAGGTTAGGATTATTATAGAAATAGTTTGGCTATATACATACGTTACGAAAGTCTAAACGCAGGCGGGAATAAGCGTTAAGCTATAGCTTCAAGGGTACCGAGGACTTACCGTCATAGGTTCGTCGGCACTGCGCGTCTGAGCTTGACGGTAATGGCATTTTCGCTGCGCAAAACGGGTATAAGTTGTCTTGAACAAAGGCCGAACAGGTACGCACCTGCTTGCATCTTCCACATTGGAAAGCGTCTGTCTCAGCCTGCTGTTCGCCAGCTGCTAGGGACTTATGGAAGTTCTCCGCTTTGATCTTCTGGTCAGCAGCCTTCCTCTCTTCTGATGCCATTTCCTGATTGGGGTCCTATCAGCGAAGCTCGAGAAATGATCAAGGCACGAAAACACACAGCACTGGTCATTGTGCTAAGCTTTTCGACGGGTAGCTCTCCACTGACTACACTTTCGCGTAGGCCTGGATTGTTCTTGTCTTTCAAATTGACGAACAGGCTGCGTATCTTGTTCTTGTAATCAGCGTTTACAGCCCTGTCGTGATTCTGGTACACGGCTCTTTCGAGGCTCTGTGCCTTTTTCAGGATCTGATCGATAGCTAAGGAGGGTGAGTAACCATCGACAACAAGAAGCGAAATAAGACTCACGAGCACCAGAATCGATTGCCAATCCATCGTATAGGAGTTCGATACATTTGTCTCGTGTGATGTCGCCAATGCCACCCTTGACACCGTCGATCTTAGAGCTACGAATCACTGAAGAGGAGCCAACGGGTGATAAAGGTGTTCCGGCAGGACTTGCAACAGAGTTTTTGCGATCTACTTCAAGTTTGCATTGGGTCTTGCTTCACAAGATAATGGCACGCACCTTTACCATTGGGCAATTGCACCTTTGCAGTCCCACTGGCTAATTTTGCCTTTTCCACCTGCGTCTTCCATTTCTTGACGATTTCTTTTGCGAGGTCTGCAACGTCCTTCGAGGCGTGTTGTCGAAGCTTGCCTACCGCCAAACCTGCCTTGCTCTCCTAATGTTATGACAGATCAATATCACATTAGTTCCAGATCGGGAATAAATAAAAAATGCACGCACCCTTAGTATAGCTTCAGTAACCTCGTATTCATTCTTTAGTTTGGTCAAGAGAGCTACAACGTCCTATTGAAATCAAGAAATCAGACGAACGAACGTGTACAACGGTGTTAACATGGGGAAATCACTCGTACCGCGGGATTAGAAACACCTTGCAGCTGTTTCACGAGTTTCTTCAACTCTGCTGCATCCGACATGTTCTCTCGCAATCCTCAAGTATGTGCTACTACACAACGACAAAAAGTATCGACAGTAGCTCGAATTTATGTAGAACGACCAGCTTCGTGGCAATAATTTCTTTGAGATGATGGTGGTCAAAGGTTGAAGACGTCCAATTTCAAATAGGGACAAACAGCGCCCTAACCGTTCCCCACAACATCGAGGCGGCCAACGACGACGGGTGGGCTAAAGCTTGGCTTAGAAACTATTTCAACGGACACTCTGTAAAAAATTATTTTTCATGGCAACTGCTGCTCTGCCTCCACTGGACTCGTTGTTTCAACGCAATGCGAAACGCACTCGGGCGGTCTTTGCATCATCACCAGAAGATGGCTTACAGGAAGAAGAAAAGAGGTTAGTCACCAATAGCTTTCAAATAATTGAGTGTTCAAGCAGGAGCAGTGCTAGGCTGCGACTTTCTGTCAAAATTAATGACGAATACCGCGACTACAAGGAGTTGCCCGCAGCATTGCTATCACAACAGGGACCGGTAGGTCCTTCACGGCCAAAAGATAATAGGAAGATGATAACGGCTGGCCGTGCGTAACCTGACCTCGGCACTTATACCTGCTCATTTACCAGTTGTCATAAACAGCATCCGCGGACAGCGCCACGTCTAGAATGATAGCTAGTATCGACAAGACACCAACACCCCAACCATCCACCTTTAGCACGTCAACGAAACTTTCGCAAGCTCTTACGCTTCATAAAACAACAAGAACAGTCAAACCTACTTATCATGCACCGTGGAAACTTGTTCGCGTTATTTCTGGTCATTTGGGTTGGGTGCGGAGTGCTGCAGTGGAACCGGGAAATAAGTGGTTTGCGACCGGTGCTGGAGATCGTGTTATCAAAATTTGGGATTTGGCTTCTGGTGAACTAAAATTGTCGCTGACTGGACATATCTCCACTGTCCGTGGCCTCGCGGTTTCTCCGCGTCATCCATACTTGTTCTCTTGCGGTGAGGATAAGGTTCGTTATTTGCCTTTTTCTGCATGACATGACTGCTGACTCGTTCGCCAGATGGTCAAATGTTGGGACCTGGAAGCCAACAAGGTGATTCGCCACTACCACGGTCATCTTTCCGGAGTCTATTCGCTCTCTCTTCACCCTACCCTCGACGTTTTGGTAACGGCCGGCAGAGATGCATCGGCACGAGTGTGGGATATGCGATCGAAAGCCCAAGTGCATGTCCTATCTGGTCACACGGGAACGGTTGCGGATGTCAAGTGCCAAGAATCCGACCCCCAGGTGATCACTGGAAGCATGGATTCAACCGTGAGGTACAGTGTAGTCCTATCGTCGATTCAGAACGGATTATAACATCTATCCTTACAGGTTATGGGATCTCGCGGCAGGGAAGACGATGGTGACGCTGACGCATCACAAGAAATCTGTTCGAGCGCTGGCTATTCACCCAACGGAATACTCATTCGCCTCTGGGTCTGCTGGCGGCAACAACATCAAGAAGTGGAAATGCCCAGAAGGAGCGTTCGTCTTCAACTTTAGCGGCCATAACGCGATCATTAATACCCTATCGGTTAACGCCGAGGGCGTGTTCTTCTCTGGCGGTGAGTACATCGATTTTGCTTCCTGTAGAAGCTGTTAGTAATCTAATTCACTCTTTAAGCTGATAACGGTACATTAACGTTTTGGGACTACAACACCGGTACCCCTTTCCAGAATATGGAAGACGTTCCCCAGCCCGGATCGCTTGAGGCCGAAGCTGGAGTCTTCTGCTCAACCTTTGACCAGACTGGGACTCGGCTAATTACTGGAGGAGCCGACAAAACAATTAAGGTCAGCTGCTTTCCCTGTTATCGTGATTAACATTTGCACTGACAGGCGTCCAACTATCAATAGATATACGCAGAGCAGTCTCAATGAGGCGACGCATCGATCCGTTGCATTATTATATCTCCTTTCATTAGTTTGCTCTGACAAGCCTGTCTATGTGTATCGTTATCACCCCAGTGAATCACTTTCAAATATGGGAATTGCTTCGCCCGATCGGGACTTACGGCAACCTTAAGGTGTGGGCGTATTGGCGTTTGACTTTTGCATTTAGCAATAAGTATAATAAATCCGCCTAACTCCATCATTCATGTTAAATGTACAGATAGATACTCAAAGCAAAATAACGCATAACGTGGTGGCGGTTAGCAAGGTGGGTCGGCCCCAAAAGTTCAGCAAATCTACCGCATGTCAATTGTCCCGATGTATAGGTAAGGATCCAACGAGCCTCAAAAACGATGCTGTACGGTGACGCACCAACGAGAAACCTGAAGAAGGAAATAGTACATGAAGTATAGCGAGCCCAGTGAGTCGCATGCTTCCGGATGTCACGCAGCTCAGCCTGCCCAACCAGTGAGCGAAGAGCCACCTGGGGGATACGATGTGGCGTACGACAACCTTGGGGAGCCCGTACTATGGACGGGATATTTCAGAGACTGTGCCTGAGATTTATGGTGTAGCTCTTCGCGTTCGGCCGCGACATACAACTCTCCTGGATCGTATGAAGAGGACGGGCTGGGCGGCCCAGAGTGGTCTTGAGAGATGTAAAAGGCACGACGGGGCGACACGACAGGGGAGAAAGCGGGCTGAAGGTCAGGATATGCAGGAAGTACCTCTGCCTTGAACATCGCTTCAGTCGCCGCAACATATTCAGGGGAGAAAGTGAAGGGCTCCTCGTCTGAGGAACTTGATGGCCGCCGCGGCTGCCTTTGTGAAGGGGTCTCGTCGCCGTCAGTAGGCCCGTACAGGCCGTTAGACGCTGCCTGGCACGAAGAGGCACCATAATGGGTGGGGGATCGGGAGGGTACATCCATCAGGTGCGGCGCATTCATGCTTTTTTCTTGCCAAGAGCCCGCTCGTGTGTGTGCCCTAGGGTACATTGAAAATTGCGACTCTGAAAGAGACGGGAACAAAGGTTTGTACGGCATTGACTCCCAACCCATGGAATTGATAGCCTCTGTTTGCGGGGCCACCTCAGGAACCGGCTGATCGTACATGTTCGTCACGGATGTGGGCGACACAGGAGATGGGATGTTAGAGTGACTTGTCAGTGTCGATGCGGAATGGTAAGTGTCCGTTTCGAGGGACGTTATGTGTGAATTACGTCGAGACAAACCAGGACGACGTGCGTGCATTTCTGTGGGACTGCTCTGAGCCACGCGGCTAATGCGTGCCGCCCTAGAAGACGAAAGAGCTCTCCCGCTACCGCCAGAGTTGGGAGAAGCCCTTGCTGAAGGAAGGATTAAGGGAGCGGGGGCAACGGGAGGCTCCTTATGCACTCTCTCTTCTCTGACGAAAGGTTTAGGCACCGGCTTGGCGCCATAGACCTTCTTCTTCGTGAGCCCGTGGACCTGTTGCAATTGTGATACGAGGCTCGGTGGATTATCGTACTCGGTGTGAGGATGTATACCATACATGGTGTCGTTGATGCTAGTGTGACTGGGAAGGGGGAAGGAGTGGTTGCGACGAGGTAAGACACGTTGAGCCGGCTAGATATGTTGGCTATTAAGGGACGACGGACATGGTCGGATAATCTATTAAAGTTACGTACGTTATGAGAGACTGAATGTGAATTTATTAGTCTTTGAAAAAACATTTGGAATAATTTAATCCAACCTGGGGTCGAATACAGTGTTCTTGTTGATAAACGGCAGACCACCTGGTTAAAATTAACAGGAAAGGAGGGTGGTTCTTCGAAGGAGTTCTGTAGCCTCAACTATAAACAAAATGGCGCTCGAAGTATGAGCAGAGGTTTAGGGACAAAGAACAAGTCAACTCTCACTGTCTCTTCAAATAGAGTCACAAACGGCGTCATATCCTGACGAGGAGATAATATCAAGTGACATTGAATGTTAGCCTGTGTTCAATAAAAATCATCACTCATTAAAAATCATTGACCGAGTGATGGGAGCTAACCTGGCTAATTTTTAAGGCGAGTTGGTGCCAACGAGTGCTATAAGCCGTCATATTGACACGAAGAGTATCGTCAAATGGTGCTGAAGCTGCGACGATGACAAGATGTCGCACAACTGGCTGTCCCTGAAAGTCGGTGGCGGCCAAATACTAAAAGGTGAATTTCAGTGCTCGAATATTCTCGCCATGATAATCTAACTCACGTCGACGTTCTCCCAAATCTTTTCTGCTGAGAAACGATTCTGAGGATCCCAGTTGAATTTAATGTCCTCCAGCCCGTTTTGGAGCGTGTTAAATTGTCGTGGAATTACAGAGAATCCGACCTCATTGGCAGGTAGGCTCTCTGCTACGAACGGCGCAATCTAAAAAAAAAAAAAAAACATTGCGTCAATAACGACAAATGACAGACCTGGGCCATGGCTTACGAGTGCCCCAGGGTTCTCCATTGTGAACCTATTCATAACATCCAACAGGTATCGATCCCGGAGATCTGGCCACATCGCCGTCATAGCTTGTGAATTTTCTATCAAGAATAGAGCGGCCACGGCTTGGTGTTGTATCGTAGGCTTGGAAGATGAGCTACTTTCATAGTTTGGAGGTGGTATCGTGCAGTGTGGATTCATGTGCAGGACAGAGTGATGTCCGAGATGAAGGCTGCCCGCAACTGGAAAGGTGTGAATAATAACGCGTGCTGGAACGGCAGATGATTCACGTCACAAAGAGGGACAAGACTTTATTGGTATCGCCAATTTAGTGGATCCTTGTGGGATTAGGTCCGTCGGACTTTCTATTTAGCAATTTGACTACATAAGAAATATCCATTGTCAGTGAACCATAAATTAGGACGAACCTCGGTACGCAGCCACTTATTTATCTTCCTTTTTTTGATTGTCCGAGGGCAGAATGGACCAGTCCAAATTTCGCGATGTTATGTAAGGGAAACCTAACGCAATCCGTAGAATGTGTCACTTTGACTGTTAATACAGTAAAAAGGTTGCGTTGATTAGTGGGACGCTTTGGGGTAACCGGCAAAGAAGCATATCAAACAACTGACTGACTTGAGCAAAAGGTCCACACGAGAAGATGAAGGCTCCGGTTCAATAATCCAGGACAGAAATCCAGGATTTAATTCAGATCGATAGAGTTTTTAGCTGTTGTCCGTTATGACCAAACTATCCGTAAGTGCCGAGGCGGAGAGGAAGCTGGACAACACGTGGACCTGTCGAAGATGATCAAAAATCGTGGCCCATAAATAAAGATAATCAAGACCTATAAAGTACAATCGGACCAAATTCCAGGACGCTCCTTTCTCCGCCTAAATCTACGCATAGTGACATCGTCCGAACGGTGAAGTTTGCGAGTTTACTGCGAGTCGTAGGCGAGTAAGATCATCGCGATCTCCTCAGGTTTGCATTTAATCTTTCAAAGTCTTCAGGGTCCTTCCTGCCTTGGCTCAATCAGGCAAATCATCGAGTAAACCGGTCGTGACGCCACAATGTCGTATCTACCCTTTCCCCATCTGAATGCAAGTGCCGGAAACCGAATATCTTCTCTCTCAGCAACCAGACTCTCTCACTACTTTTTCATTGACTTGGTCAGGCGATCATAAGCCCATCGACCGATGCACCTGACGCGAAAAACGCTCCCCCTGCATCAGTACATACAGTGTGTTAGGCGTAGCGTGGCGACCGATGTCACCATTTTAACACTTCAAATTCCCATCATCAAACCGCATGGTCGGATCTCCTTGCCCTGACTGTATCACTTCGGGAAGATGTCGGGACACCCGTCTGGGGCCGTGATCCTTATATGTAGGCGCATGTGTATGAATCGACACGCCCGAGTCGTTCACTACTCCAAGTTCACTCGCTGTAATTGCGCCGGTGCGTTGGGCTAATACGGTCGGCGCCGAAATCACATTTACCGAATCGGAAATGGCCTCCGTTAAGGCACTGATCTTTAATCACATCCTCCTGACCCCTCTTCAGCGCGCAGGTTCGGAATGTGTCCGCCGGTGGGCAAGTATGGATATATATCGAAGCATGCATTGCAGGTTTTTTTAAGGCATCGAATGATCCTTTCATAATGCATAAAAAATGGAAAGAAAGCCCAACTCAACACAACATTACAATCGATTAGTAGCAGTAGAGGGTTGCGACCAAGTTGCGGCTCTGGAATATAGCCATAGAATTTGTGACTGGCAAATCCAGCCTATGCATGCGATATCGGAATCCGCGACAAATTGTTGCTAAACCCGATGTAGTAATTTTGATAAAAGAAATCCTTCTCGTGAACAATTAGCTTTTGGACTTACCATAATACCGACTTCAATGAAATTCCCCAGGAGGAGGCACTGTCTTGTTAGTTATCATTGATACACTGCCAACGGCTTTGAATTCCTGATTTATCCTTGGCTATGAGATGAAAATCCATTTACATAGCTTCATTTCCGCAATGTCTAACTGGACATCTATCATGAGAACGGCGTCTCGTTGGAGAGGACAAGTGAAAATAAATTCAGGGATTGTGAAAGTCAAGGCTGCTTTTCCGAAAGGTGCCCCACCTTCACAGACCAACTTGTTCAAGCAGCTCAGCCTTGGGATAGTGGTGATCATGTGCCGTTCTCTATGGGGAATATCGGCGACAGGTAAGGTGAGAATCACCTCACGGTCCTTACTTCATTTACATTTAGGAAGGGCGCTCAGAGAGCACTTCCTTGCGACGCACTGAAGGGGCCGGCAGTAAAATATCTGCATGACCGGACCCATGAATCCATTGCACCCGAGGGCCGAGAAGTCAATTGGTTGGTATCAATGACGCGCACCGATAAGTCCGAAAACATGTCATTTCACAGGAAAGCTTCGCGGCTTCCATGTTCGGCCACATACTGACAGGCATGTCAGACTGCATCAGAAAAAACGCGATAATCTGCTGGATATGTCGACACCTCCGCAACTGTGGATCGCAGGAACACAGTAAGCGATAGCTCGGATCGCCGTCCTTTGACATTTTCTGTGTGAGGGGACAGACCCCAACTTCCAGATACACAGGTCGTGCAGGCTCCAAGTCTGAAAAAGTGGGTGATGTTGGCGACGTCGCATCTCAACACCAAAACGGTTCTGGTGGGATTGATTAGGTTTGAATTCATCGATAAGCTTTGAACATTACTAGCCTCTTCGTACACCTGTGCATCATCAGATTCCAACAGAGTGATTCCCCCAATCTCCAGGCATAGATGAGTAAGGTTCCGGCACTTCTCCACGATGAGATCAACCAACTCGGGCGTGAGTTTTTTGATAGGGAGAACAAGACGTTCGACGGAAGAGAAGTGATTGAGTAGCCCTCTCACTTCAGAGAATCGTAATGGAGGATCAATCACGGATAGTGAAGGGACCGTATGAGGAAGAGTCTTCATGACAGGCGAGTAGACATCGCTCGTCCTTGGGAAGTATGTCCCAATATCAATATCTTGAAGACCTTCTACAGTAATGGCACGGAAGTGCACCCACTTGCCAAGAGGCAAAAAATGATAAGGCGACGGAAGCGTTTGGTCATCGGCGATTATCAATCGCTGAAGTCTGTCGTTGTTGTCGAGTAAGAAAAGCAGCCCGTAAGGCAGGTTGTTGGAACTATATTGGGCATTTCTAAAGGATATATTTGTGAGGCGGAGGAAGCGTCCAAGTCCACGGAAGAAGGGAGATGATGCGTTTCCAATGCAAGGCGACGATATCATGAGAGATGCGAGAGTTTGAGACACGCCGTTTATTAACGGAAGGAGAATAGACAGATCGGTTGGTACCCGAAACCCCTCGTCTTGGAATAAATCAATCTGAAGCACTTCCAACCTCAGATGGATCGTGTTCAGTAAGGGGAGAAACGTTCTAGCAACTGTCATAGATAGAGCTATGGACAGGCGGCGAAGATTGGAGCTAAAAGCAGGGAGAAATGCGGAGAGTACGGGACAGCAAGGATCATATATTCGCCGCGGAGTGTAGCTTGGCTTCCAACGGATGTCCAGTTCTTCGACGTTGACTAAGGCCTTCGTCAATGAAATAAGGGATTCGCGGAGACCGTCCGTTGTCACTAAGGTCTGCAAAGCAACCTCAGATAGAGTATTCCTATCGCGAGGGGTTTTGATAGTCGAATAATGTACGGGTCCGGATGACGAAAAGTTGAGTTGAACGGGACGATCAGGAAGTTCCTTGTGAAGATGAAGTGAGCGCCAAATGTTGTCGGGCTCCACTCTTAGTATCCGTACCCAAGATGCAAACTTGGGGTTCGACCTGCATAGGTGTTCGATCAGAGCTGCGATGGTATACTTTATAAACGTACCGCATCATCTCAAGTTGTTGAAAAAGCTGCAAGTAAGATGTAGAGAATGTCAGTGTGTTGTAGCATCTCTCCAACATAACCTCTTGGAACACGGGATGAACATGCATCAATCTATGGAGGTCTCCCGAGCCCATGAAACGAGCTATATTGGACAATAGTTCGAAGGGAAGAGAAATGGAAATGTTTTCACTGTTGCTCTCGGATGCCTTCATTTGTGACTGGGTAGCGAGAATTGCGCGAGGACTTGCAAAATGTAGAGATCTCAGTGAACTGAACGCTCTGTTCCTGTCGAGTTACAGTGAGTGTCTTTGAGTCACAGCCCCTGAGAGATCCATCACTGAGTACTGAGTTCTGAAGCGTCAAACTATCAGATGTTTTACTTACTCCAGTCTCCGAGGCATGTAAACCGATGTGCTAGAAGCTCACCTCAGCGGTACATTGCGCCGATCCCGACGCGCAAGTTGCCGAAAGTGATGCCATTGCAGCGCTGCCTTTTTGCTCCTACAATATTTTCCCTTGATATCCGGAAGCCTTCGGACTGAAGAGGCCCTTTTTTCATACTTTCTGAGCATCCTCGAAAATCTTCACAGTGATATGCGAAGTGTGGAAGATGACCGAAGCCAAATGGGTCCATAATGTGCAAATGATGGTAAATCTTCGAGATCCCTCAATTTGAAGGCATTCCCGTAGATCAGGACTCTTGAAAAATCATCTTTTGCTTGCCTTTTATACCTAGCTTGAGATAAGAATGGCAATTTTTGCAGTGGTTGAGCCAGCCATTCCTCGGAGCACATCTGCACATCTTAGCCATTATCTCACGCCGATTTTACACCTTTCGATTTTTGGACTTCCCAGAACACACTTCTCTGATCTGATTTTACGATTCTATTACAATATAGGGACTGTCTCGAATTTTAACTAATGTAGAAAATGGGTGGAAGTGCGTAAATTCACGATTTGCACATAGTGACCTATTTGCATATCGCGTTACCTCACAGTAGGGAAACCCTTCTCGATGTACACATGGCAAATGCAATGCATCAAATTCTTCAGACCGCCTTTCCTCGTAACAGGACGGTGATTTTCACTAGGGATGCGTAGGGACGCGATTAGGTATGTAGAGAACAATGGTTAGATCCGCGCGCAGGATTTCGAGGTCTGTGCATCTTTGCATCACAGTTCATTTAAAAGAAAGGGGAGAATGACTGACCGAACTTGGACGTTTGTAAGAATGTTTTCCGTAAAAAGAGCATCGTGCAATTGCTGCGGCGGATCTTCCTCCCTGGAAGATCCTATCAAGACCAATAAGACTGATTCCGACGCGTACCGGTGTGTAATGTAGGAACTTGTCAGTTTTTCCAGCTTATGACCCCACTCCTTAGATAGAAACCCATTTGCCAAGCCCTTCGAAACAGCGAGTATCGGTACTGAACAAGGTTACTCCATTATACTCGATATTGAAAAGCTTACCCCTTCTCCCGAACCCACTCAGTATTTCGTCGATGACTAAACCACGGTCTATCATATAATTTCGGTGAATATGAAGGTGACAAACAGCGTACGTTCTCATGAACCGACAATCTGAGACCAAAGGGTGCACTTGTTATTCAAAAGGATGCTCTAGGACCGGTACACCTCTGATGTACATAGTGCAGCTGTGAAAGAAGTGCAATTCTTGAGGAACAGGCAATTAGTTCATGATGAGAACCATCCACGGAAGTTTCTGTGTGCTGTGCGCGTCAATTGCACGGCCGTAATACTGGAGACGAAACCACATCGTCCCTGGTCATGACTGCCTAAAGTGGGACGTTCTTCAATCTGATAGTAGTCGAGCCCAGGGCATTCAGTGGGCTGTCAGAAGATGGATCATTGCGGGCGAACAGAAGAATCATAGGCAGCCGCATACCAGGATTCGAGAACTGCGGCGGCTGGATGTTGCATTGGACGGATATGACACAACTTGAAAGGAAGAGGGGGGCAAGATCAACACGAGAACCAAGGGCCTAGTCAAACAATGCTGGGTCTAGCATAAGGAAGGATATCATATCGGTGTCCAATCAGTGTCTATGCCGAAACATATCGATACTCTCGAGCGTCCTTACGACCGCGTTCTACATCAACAATTGAGAGAAGAGGAACAGCAATCCAAATCATGACGACGAGGAAGAAGAATGCGTAACGAATATTGCCCGTCGTGTCCGCAATTAAACCAACAATTAGCGGACCAATAAAGGAGCTTGACTAAAGAAAATAAGAGTAGATATCGGCAATTAAGAGTGGGGGGAATTAACATACCTTATCCGTGATAGAGAACAAACCATACCATCGAGCTTCTTCACCTGGGGGTAGAAGCTCAGCGTAGAAGGCCCGCGCATAGCCTTGAAAGGCACCATATACGGAACCTGAGAAGGAATCCACAGCATAAGAAAGGAATAGATGCAAAGGTAAACTAAGTTATCTCACCAAAGTAGATGGCGAGGGCAAACATCTCGCCCTGTGTAGTGAGCCCACCAAATCTTGTGGAGCTACGCTGAAAGATAGACAAGAATCCGAGGCAACCGTATGCTGGAATTGCAGACGCCATGAGGACAAGTATGACGATGACTTTAAGATTAGTCCAGTTGTATCGGCGCTGAAGATATGGCCAGACAAGAGAACCGAGGATTCCAGATGTAGGTGTGAGTACTCCAACGAGGATAAGTGCCGAAGGCTGCATGTTGAGAGTCGTCTTTCCAAATAGGATAGCTGTGGAAGTGATTGTGGTAAAGCCTGCCCGGGAATTAAATGAGTCAGGATTTGAAATGATGCATGGAACGTACCATCTGAGAGCAGGAACCAGGCAGCTAGGTATTTGAAGGTGTTCCTGAGCTTCTTAATTTCACCCCACCGAAGCATACTCCCTAGCCGCTTCCAAGCCGCTACGATTTCTCTCCTCGTGTTCCATTCACTTGACGGTATATCAACTGCTCCTACACTCCCTCCACCCGGTAGCCATATTGCAGCGGGTATTGAGAATATAGCCCACCACACGCCACTGAGCCCGATGGCGAGCCTTAATGCGAACGTGGATCCATGAAGGAGGGTGACGGGAATGAGGGCTACGATGAGGAGTAATATCCCCGCCCCATAACCAAGCGCAATTCCAAAAGAAGAGATACGCGAAGTGATCCTCGAAAGCTCAGAGTCGTACTTGGCCTTCAAGGCGTCAATTTCAAGCGAAGGTTCATGTTGGATGAGAGGTGAGTCTACGCGGTCAGAATTTGCTCCGATTGATGTTGAGGGGTGTACTTCTTGCGTGTCCTCGAGTTCCGTAAGAATGTCATGGATCTCGGGAGATTCCCTTGCTAACGTGGGTAGATAGGCATTCATAGCTACTGTAGAGGCTCCGAAACCGACATTCGCGCAGATTGCTAATGGTGCACAAAGGATCCACAAAGCTGAGGTCGAAGGCAGAATCAAGAAAATTGTTGCTGCGACTGCACCAAGGAGTGCGAAAGATAATAGAAGTCGCTTTCGGTGAAGTGCTGTGAGTCCATGTCAGTTGTGACTATGGTTTATATGACTATGGTTCGTACGATGATCAGCAATTCCGCCCATGGAAATCACAGTAAGAGCTTGGAGAGCCACAGATATTGAGTAAACATACAGGCTGAAGCGACATTCAGTGCATTTGCGGAACTCCCTCAATCGCTCTCACCTGAAGCTCGCGCTATCTATCCAGGCCCACCCTATCTTAACAACACAACGTGCTACTTTCCCCTCCAGTGTTGCAACGGCTGTGCACCGCTCTGTGCGGTCAGGAAGAAGGAATCCATTGTCTCTTGCAAATTGCTCAAGGCATATTGGTAAAAATAAGGTCAACGAGACGATGACGAAGACTTCACTGTTCAACGTAACGTTCAGTGTTCAGTCTGAAACCTCAGGACAGGCTCGCTCACCTGGCAAACGCGTAACTCAGCCAACCACGCAACTTCTTCTTGTACGCCGCAGGGTCCGACAGCATTGGCAG
>JABAJS010007668.1:0-21413 GCA_018221635.1 Tephrocybe sp. 10521TJB
TCCTCTTCCTAACTTGAATGTATGGTTCGTGAATTTAGAGCGCTTGACTTTAAGGGTAAGTACTGTGTCCACTCATGAGCCCCCGATGCGGCAAAATTTGGAAGTCAGTAATTCGTGAAGAAGTGGATGCAATTCACGTTGCGGACGCAGTGCTCGCGTTGAAGTATAAATTTACAAGCGTTTAAGGCTGAGCTCAAGAAAGTCTCGTTATTAATATGTAAATTGTCGGAGAATCATTTGAATTAAGGGCCCGAAAATGTATAACTCCGTGACGGTCCGTCGTCCGCCCCTAACTTAAACATCCAACCCGTACCCAATTTGAACAACCGAGTTCAATACTTCCATAACTACTCTTAATGCCACCGATCTATCTGCCTCTGGATATCCTGGGTGGAGTGATTGACGCCCTAATCTCCGAAAATGACAACGATTCAAGGAAGACCCTTAACGCCTGTGCCCTCGTCAACCACACCCATCTCTCTCGTGTACAGAGGCATCTCTTTGCCAAAATCAATATAGACAATTCCCAGTCATTCCAAGATCTGGAAGGCTTACTGAGAAAAGGCCCTCATCTCGCAGAGTACATCGTACTGCTGCGTATAAAGCTCCCTACAATTTCGGGGTTCGAGATCGAGGCTCTGGCATACATCCTGAACTCAACCATAAATCTACGCAGCATCTATCTTGGAGCCCTTCACAGCTTTCCGCTATCATTTGAACACGACCTACCTGATATCTTGCAGATTGCCCTCGTCACTCGCTTCCAGACCCTTACTTCACTCTACTGTACTCTCTTCTATGACCTTCCCATAAGGTACATCGCATCGAGCGGAGACTTGAAGGATCTCACTATTATAGACCTTTTTGGTGTGAAGGCCGATTCTGGAACTGAGATTTCCAAGTACGAAATTATTTTTGGGGTTCCACGTCCAAAGTGCCGGCTAGAACGCTTGACATCGATCCATACTTCAAGTTCCTATATCGACCCTCTTATCAATGATTCTACGAAGCACCCACTTATATCCCTTTCTGTATCAAGTCTTCTTCCATCCTCGATGGTCGAGCGATTGCTCCAGGACGCTCAAGACACGCTCAAGACACTCGACGTCAGTGGACCTATTCAAGTACCTCCAATTGATGGTATGTATGTATACCATACATATAACATAACGTTGTATGACAAATTCTCTTATGGCAGAACCCCTTTCACTGGATCTACCGGTCCTGGAAATGATCACGTTTCACAGCTCACATTTCAGTCCCAACCTACCAGTAAACCCCCACCATTCAAACCTATATTTCCTTGCGCTCCTTCTAGAGTGTGGAATACCTACATCTCCCCGTGCGCTTCGATATCACTCGCCAGCTTCTCTTTTCAAGGACTATCCAAAGACGCTGTGTGGCGGCGCATTGATGCAGCACTCAGCAAGCCGCGCTACGAGCTGTTCAGCAAACTGTCATTGAACCTTTGTCTCAAGGTCGCAGCTGGGCAAGAATTGATAAGATACGAGAAGAGAGAGGCGGTAGATGGGTTCCTTACCTCACTTTCTGCTCTGAGCAATCGGTCTAAGGTCACAATCAAGTTCGGTTAGGAATGGAAGAGACTCTTGCTGGAGAGAAGAGCGGCATTCGATCGACTATATGTTGTTGAACATAGGATTGTACACCCCCATCGGATGACGCGAGGATACAAGCTGTCACTGAACCTTTTCTTCAACGCGCATGGGTAGGAGTTAAGGAAATACGAAAAGAGAGAGGCGGTAGATGGGGCCCTTCGCTCATTTTCTGCTCTGAGAAACCAGTCTAAGGTGGCAATCAAGTTCAGTACAAAGAGAGGAAAGAGCGGTATGGGGCCCACTAGACGTCGTCAAACATAGAATTTCCCATTTGAGAGGTCGAGATGTTTTCTTCCTTGTCCATCGAAAAATCACAGTATGAAACTTGAACTCCAAGCCAGAGAGGATGCGGATTTTAGGCCGAATTCAGATGCTTGTCGATTATAGTTGGCAGGGAAGTGAAGGCCTCGAAGCAAGGAAATGGCATGTCCAACTTGAAGAGTGCCGTGAATTTAGAGCGTTTCATGAGGGCGATAGCGCATATACATGAGTACCTACTATGTTCACTCATGAGGGCCCATGAGCCCCCGCCCCAGATGCGACAAAATGACAAAATTTGGAAGTATTGATGATGATAAATCAGTCAGTACTTCATTCGTGAAGAACTTGTGGATGCAGTTGAATTGCGGGCGCAATGCCCGCATCTAATTTACAAGTGTTACAGAGCTCAAGAAAATCTCGTTACTTAGATATGTCGAAAAAATTCAAGCGGAAAACGTACGAGTACGTTTCAAACTCACACGTGCTTCCCCAGAAATTGATTCGGAACACGTCCGTCGTCCCCAATTCTCTGATCTAAACATCCAACCCGTGCCCAATTTGAACAACTTCAATACTTCCATTACTACTCTCGATGCCACCGATCTATCTGCCTCTAGATGTCCTGGGTGGAGTGATTGACGCCCTAATCTCCGAAAACGACAATGATTCGAGGCGGGCCCTTAGCGCATGTGCCCTCGTCAACCACACCTACCTCTCTCGCGTACAGAAGCATTTCTTTGCCGAAATCAACATGGATAACGGCCAGCCATACCAAGATCTGGAACTGGAAGGCTTACTGAGAAAAAGCCCTCATCTCGCAGAGTACATCGTACTGCTGCGTATTAACCCCCCCACAAAGGCATTCCCAGAGCGAGGCGAGGCTCTCACGTACATCCTGAACCTGACCATAAATCTACGCAGCCTTCATCTTATAGTCGCCCCCTTCTTCAAAGTGTCGTTTACACATCATCTACCGGACATGCTGCAGATTGCCCTCGTCACTCGCTTCCAAACACTCACTTCACTCCACTGCATTTACCTCTGTGACCTTCCCATGAGGTACATCGCATCTTGCGGAAACTTGAAGGTTCTCGTTATATACTCACTCTTCAAAATGGCCAATTCCAATTCTGGAGCTGAGATTTCCAAGTATGAAACTGTTGCTGGGGTCGCAGTTCCACGCCGAAGGTGCCGGCTGGAACACTTGAAAGTGGCCAATACTTCCGATATCGATCTTCTGATCAACGATTCTATGAAGCACTCACTTGCATCCCTTTCTGTATCAAATATTCCATTCCCGATGGTCGAGCGATTGCTCCAGGATGCGCAAAACACTCTCAGGACACTCGACGTTGATGCATATATTGTACCTCCAGTTGATCGTATGTATACACACCGTGTATATAACATGACATTGTATGACGGAGATTCTCTTATGCCAGACCCCCTTTCACTGGATCTACCACTCCTGCAAACGATCACGTTTCACAGTTCCAGTTCACTACCGCCATTTATTGACATCGTAAACCTCAAAAATTCAAGCCTATATTTCCTTGTGCTCCTTCTAGAGTGTGGAATACCCACGTCTCCCCGTGCGCTCAAAACGTTATCTATATTCCTCAAAAGCTCCTCTTTTCACAGACTACCTACAGACCCAGTGTGGCGGCGCATTGATGCAGCGCTCAGCAAGCCGCGCTACGGGATGTTCAGCAAGCTGTCAGTGAACCTTTTCCATACACGTGGCTCGGGGCAGAAATTGACCAAAGACGAGGAGAGAGAGGTGGTAGATTGCTCATCATTCATAAACGCCGCCCTAAGATCCTTACCCGCACCTTTGATGGGATGTAGCGAGCGAAGATCGAAGAGCAGCCCTGGAGTTGGTGCAAGCGGTGCCCTCAGAGGTCCGCGACGGTGCGAGAAGGATACCAACAGAAGCGTGCGTTTGCCTAGTGGTCGTGTGCCGTCTGTCGACTCGGATAAAGCATTCGGATTTGATGAAGATAAAGAGAACTTTGAAAGAGAACGGTTGGTATTTCTGGGTATATCCTCCAAATCCATATCGTCTGACATCGCCGTTACACTTACAACGACTCGAGGGTGGTCGTAGTCTTCGGTTATAGAGTCCAGGCCGATCGCGACTGCGACGCGCCCCACGCATCAATGAATGTCACAGTCACATAGCACGTGACTAACAGCGTGTGAATTTTTGCACGGGTGAGTTGTCGGGGTAGGTTGTTTGGTTTATCCATCTTCGTCTCGTCTGGCAGGCTTGCCTCTTTCGATTCTGCTTCATATCAAAACAACGGCCAGATAGAGCGTGACTATGAGTAAAAAAGGAGGAAAGGTCCAGCAGAAGGAGGTCGCGTCGTATAATGTGCGCGATATTGTCCTTGGGAAGGTTCGGGGCTTTCCACCTTGGCCTGGCATAGTGTGTTTCTTGTTTCTTGTTTCTTTCTGAAAGCTGATGAGAAAAATGTAGGTTGTAGACCCGGATTCGGTTCCACCTGCAGTCCAACAAGAACGGCCAGGCAAGAAAAATAACTTTTATTGCGTACAGTTTTTCCCAACAGGAGATTAGTGAGTTGTTCTTTCTTGGCTTCTTCTTCCAGTATCCAGTCTTTTCTATCTTTGATCGATTTTTTCTTCTTTCACTTATCCTTATTTCGCATCTTTCTCCACCCTTTCTTTTCTCTTTCGTCCTGCAAAAAACTCACACAATAAACAGCGCCTGGCTCGTTCCAAAAGACATCTCCAAGCTCCTCCCCGTCGAAATCGAAGCTTACATCAACGAGCCCTACAAGAAATCCGGGGATCTTCTCCTGGGGTACCGCACCGCCCTTGATCCCACCGCCTGGGAAGCCAAACGCGCCGCTGCCCTCGCCGCGCTGCCCTCTACCTCTGACGATGATGAAGATGATGACCAGGCCGAAGAGGGCATCGACGAGCTCGTCAGCGATGATGAAGACGGGAAGAAGAAGAAGCCTGCAAAGAAGGAGTCGAGAAAGAGGAAGAGGGAGAGCGATGTCGCGGAGCCCAAGACTCGGAAGGGGCCCAAGGAGCGCGAGAAGGATGGCAAGAAGGCGTCGATAGCCAAGAAAGCCCCTGCGAAGGGTGGGAGGAAGTCCAAGGGCGGCGCCAAGAGCCAGGCGCTGGTAGAGAGCGAGGATGGTGGTGCAGAGGACGATGCGGAGGGCGAGGAGGTGGGCGTGTCCACCTCAGTTGGTGGGCAGAAGGATAAAGAGCCCCCTGCGAAAAAGTCAAGGAGGGACGAGGAGGACGGAGATGGTGGGTTGTTTTCTTTTATCTTTTTTACGATTATAGCTTATACAGCGCCCCACAGCGAACATGCAAACAGACCCTGAGGCGATCAAGGTCCGCGATTGGAGACATAGATTGCAGAAGGCATTCTTGAGTAACAAGACTACGCCCGATGAGGCAGTGAGTTGGCGTCTTTATTTTGTTTTCCCTATCTCGTTGTTGGATTTCTTTCTTGCCTGTTTTCCGTTGTTCTTGACCCATCAACCGCCGCCCACGGCGTGCTTCGCTGGAGTTTCTGTTTTTGTGGGCGTTGAAGGCGGTGTTGGTAGACGCCCTCTTTTTCTAGTTGTTTCGGGTGTCGCTGGTGTTTCTTATTCTCATCGGCACCCAATTGTCCGAAGTTTTTTTTCGGCGATTGTTCTGGTCCATGACAGCCATTTTAGCTGTTCGGAGACTGGGCGCTTGTTGGGTTTTGTGATTCTTCATTTTCGTTTTGCATGCTTTAGGGGCGGCTATCTCCTCATTCTGTTTCTTTGTCTTTTCCTATACTTGTTTCACTTTTTACCGCGGCAACCAGAGCAGCCAGGCCCAGCCCAGCTCAGGCGGACCTTTTTGGTCGTGTGCCTTATTATTTGCAATTCTACCTTCGTTCTCGATTCTTCTTCCGCATTCTTCCCTTCGTCTCTTCGTCTTTCTACCTCGTGTTTTTTTACGTCCTTCGATCATTTTTCTTTCATTTTCCTGGTCATCTAACGGCCCATCTATCCTACCTTACCATGTCCCATTCTCCCTTCCCTCCCTCTACCTTCCTCGCCTTATCTCCACTGGTCTTTCTACGCCCACCCCACGCTGCCCCCGTCCTTATCGCCTCCATCCACAACGCGTGTGGGCGCCAAGAGGGATTTTGGGGCATGGGACCCTAACCCTAATGTTTACCGACCGGGGGCATTTTTTAAAATTCCTTTTCTTGTGCCGCGCATGGAGGGACGTGTGTGCGGCTGTGGGATTGGGATATCCTTGCGCTGCTTTTGTGAGAGTTTGGGTTCGATTGGGGAAGGCCAGAGCAGGACGCGATGACGTCATTATGAACGATGTGGCCCGCCTTTTCAGTTTTTGGGGAATTCCATTTTGATCATCCTACTTCTTTGATTTATTTCGTTTTGATTATTTCTATTTCCCTGGCTCGTCTTCAAACCAAACACTGACTTTTTTCCCCAAATAGGACATGCCCGCCCTCGACACCCTCTTTTCCACAGTCGAAGCCTACGAAAATATCACAGTCGCCTACCTCCAGTTTTCTAAGATTGGAAAAGTGATGAGGCACATTACCCTGCTCGAGGATCACAAGGTGCCCCGGGATAAGGAGTTCGGGTTCAAGAGACGGGCGCAGAAGTTGGTTGAGAGGTGGCAGAGCGTGCTTGGTGCTGCCAAAGACGGTGGTAGTGGGGTGGGTGCAGGAAAAGAGAAGGATGAGAAGGACGGCGAGAAGGAGAAGGAGAAAGAGCCGGTCAATGGGAAGGCGGTCAACGGTACTGCGAGCGAAAGCACGCCTGCACCTGTGGCTGGAGAGAACAGTGTCGTGGAATTGGGTGTGAAGATCGCTTTGAACGGCCCTAATGCTGGCACTGTCTATACATCAGGGGATGGTATGTTGTCTTTTGCTTTCTGTTGTATCGTGAGGTCGTGCTGACGAGGCTTTGTAGTGGATATGACTGTGCCTACGGACGCTGACGCCCCCGGCGAGGTGGAGGATGTGTTGGGGCAGACGGAGGCGGATGCACCAGGCGAGACTGAAGATGTGGCTATGGCTGAGGCATGATACCTCCTTTCTTGCTGCCTCCCTTGCCATCTCCTTCCAGCCCATATGTTGTTCCCTTCGCTCTATGTGCCGAACAAAAAAGGAACACTTAAAACACCTCTCCCACTCAAATCTACGTACTCATGTTTTCTCTCCCCTACTCTCTTTTCCTTTCCCTCCTCGCTAAAAGTGCATTTTCAATCTTGTGAAAATTTTCTTGTTGTTTTGTCTCCGACTTCCGCCCTCCCTCTGCCCTCTTACCTTCCTGGGCTCCCTTCCGCTGTTCACTCTCCTCGATGTGTCTCCTCTCTATCACCTTACTACTACTTATATTGCATACTGACTTACAGCTCATGCTCACGCCCCGTGGATCACGAATTCAATCCAGTGTTCGCCGTTGAAGGTCCCTCTTTACGAGTTTCATTTATTAATGTATACCTGTAGCCGTTTATGCACATACGAAAACAGAACTTTTTTACTCAAAGTACCAGTTGTCGAACTTTGGGGAAGGATGCGGGCTTTCATACAAAGTCGTCAAGGATTGTTTGGAGGATGACCGAACTGCCGAGCAACGATGAGATCGTTATCCGTTTTACACTTGCGCCCAAGTTTATAATGTAGTATGTATATACTGATTCAGCACGGAAATATTGACTATTTTTCGCCTCTCTTGGTTACCCTTGGTCTGATCTAGCGCAACCAATGGCATTGTCTGCCCTGCGACGCTTACCTTGTCACCTTGGAGTGCAGGCAGTATTATCATATGCGCATTAGTGAAGTTATTATCCCACCCTTGCAGGGCATTGGAAAGCTCAGTTTCAGCACAAGATTGAATGTGTTACTATTCTGCTTTAGTACTTGACCCACGATAGATTGCTGGGCGAAAACGTCGAGCAGTGTACGTATCGTTTTCATCCCCGAGTGTGTCAGTGTGTTCCCCAAGCTGGACGAGCACATGTTCAAGCTTCAAGGCCAAGTGGCGATGGCATGGCAAATCCTGCGCAAGCCGCCGCATGCAGCCAGGCGACACATTCCCCGATCCCTGCATAAGGGAAAAATTAAAAAATGAGTCGACCCAGGTTCGAACTGAGGACCTTCTGTGCACATAACCCATGTTAGACAGATGCGATAACCAACTACGCCACCGACCCACTGCATAGGTGGCCCTATTATTTTATGCTCAGGTCCGTGTGAAACAACCACATCAGTCCCCACATGCTCGCAGTTAATCAGCTAGCTCTTCCTTACTCTCTATTACGCCACAGTGCCAGAGTATTTATACAGGTGAGTGATGTCTTACCGATCTCAGCACAAAGAGACTCACAGGTCCATCCTTAGTAGCATGTGACCCTTGTGGATACATTCCAGCACGAAAAGAATTTGACGACAAGATTATCTACCAATCCCGCCAAAACTAAACACTCCAGGTCTGCAGCCCACTATGCTTTGAGACTTTTGATTCGCTATCCTCTCCGCGTGACAAAAAAATTGAAGGTCGCATCTGGCGAGAACTGTCGAATAATCCTTGCATCTGTCTTAGAGAGATCGCAGGCGAGAGTCACAACAATCAGCCCAACCCAAGGGATGTTGAGACGCGAGAAATTTTCTGCAGAGGTTTGATAAGAGACGGTAAAATCAATCTCCTTGAGGTCGGGGAAGATAAATGACTTGAACACCAACGCTAAGTCGATTTCACTGGTAATGCGTAAGGATTTTAGACGTCTGGAGATCAATGTTCCTGGCGGGCAACGAGTGAGAGTTGATAGGATCGTACAATCACCCGGCTTTCCCTGGATTGTCTCGATTGAAAGGCATACCAACTTTTGAGCATGCATGATAATACGTGAACAGTCTTCCAGCGTGACGTTTGAAGAGATCTCGAGAACGGTGAGGCGTTTGAGTAGACTTGAGCTAAATGGTAGCCACGAAGAGATCATCTGCTGTCGATGGCCCGTCCAGTTCAGGCTTCGGACCTTTTTCAGCGCTTCAGGCGGAATACGGATACCACGACCGTAGCGGCATATCTCCATTGGAAGACGTATGGTTAAATCATTCCAGCGCCTAAAGCTCACCACTCTGGTGCCCAGGAGGTTGAGATATTGTCCGAGTCGGCGAAAGCCCCCATCAAGGGGCGAAAATCCTTTCTCGATCTCTATGCAAAGCCTGAATCTGGGATGGTGCCTTAAGACACGGTTTAGGGAAGCTAGTTCAGCCTCTGGAATCCAATCGACGTCGATTTTGGCGTCGCGTCCTATCTTGACTGAGATCAAATCGTTTTCCTGGGAGAAATATACACCCCCCGAAAGAACAAGTGAGGCGTTGCTGCATCAGGATAGTAATGAGCACAATTCTGCATAAATGGCTCCGTTTGTTAGTACATACACTCTGCGTGTCGTGGGACCTGGGGGTATTCGTCGCCGAATTTGCGGTGGCATGTGGCTAACTGTTGGGATGTCAACGTCTTAGCCCGAGTCAAGCAGGGCTTTTAAGTGAATGGGACTGTCGAGTGGTGGCACCCCTCGACAACCAAACACAATGGATCAATAGTAAAAGAACGTAATCAGATTCAATAGCACGTCGCACAAAACAGAAACAAGAACCCCATGGATATCACGATCGTTGTTTTCTTTGAGCCATGCAAGAGCCATAATATTTCAATGTGGGTGACAAATTATCAGCTATCATAAAACACAAAAAGAATTTGTTACTTACTTACAAAATAAGGTGCAGTTGATTGTTGTTGAAGAAGATGCAAGTCGAGGTCGACAAACAGTTGAGGCAAACCTTCGCTATTCGGGCCGGCCGCCGATTTGATGCGCCCTCTCATGCCCCGCCCAACTGCTCCTTGATCTCAAACTTCCACCTTCTGCGTTATTCTGAAACCTCGAGCTGGTCGATACCACAATCTACTGGCTTCGGCATAGGTGCTATAAAGGGCTTATTTTTTCGTACTAATAGTTTCTCCCCCCGCTTTCGTTATCTTGCAGCCAGGTCTTTCTTCTATGTATGACGCCAATCAGGTCTCTGCACTCACTCCAATCCACCCCCTCACTCCAATTCCTACCTCTTACTGCCAGATAACGGCAGCTAAATTCCCCAAGAAACCCACGTTCTCGATTACATGCATTTCAAGCTCGTTGCCAGTGTACCTCTACAAGCTTAAGCGTGCTCTGAGTATCCACCCTGAGGTCGACGTTGTTTGTGCCCTTGTTGGTATAATGAAGACTTGCTGACATGTCCCCCGTCCATCTCCGTGACGAGCACATAATCCTTGGCGCTTCCCTGCTGCATGTACGAAGAAGACTTACGAAGATCAGTGCATGCCCTCCAACCTTCCTGTTCGTGAATCATGTGTCCAGCTCGAGCTCCACCCTCGATCACTTCTAAGTAAGTTCGATGGTGTCGTACTGAATGGAAGGTAACATTAACAATATAATTAGCCTGGTTCCTCGTGTTTAGGACATTTTGAGCGTATCACACATCGAGGGTGTGTATTAAATTTAATACTCAGCTTTTCCGGATATGGTGGATCCCTCGATTATGCGATTCGACATATTATTAGAGCCTTTACAGGCAGCTTGAAGTATCTACGTCAGGTGAGTACAGATGCATACTATTGCTCTGCATCTCTGGTTTAATTCGATCTATCCTCGTGATGACTCAGGCGTGTGCGAGTGACTACCCCAATCCAGTAGCAGAATTCACTATCTTTAGGACATAAGAAGTCACCCCCTTCCTCGAGTCCTTCGCACCCCTCACAGGAGTAGTAACAAACCATAATGACCTCCCAACCCGAATCTACCAAACCACACCCCGGAACGTACTTCATCAAGAACGGAAAGACGGGGAAGTATCTCGATCTTTCCAAAGGCGATAATACAACGAGTACGCCCCCGGCCCATAACTTTTGATTTGAGATTAATCGTACAACCGTAGTTGTCGTCTGGGAATTAAACGGCGGCGAGAACCAGAAAGCAAGTGCTCAGAATCGACTTTATTTTCGTGAGAAGGGCTGATATTATTGATAGTGGACCATATACGACCACGCAGAAGGCGGGTTCATCATCGGCAATGGCACCGCCGACCGTTACCTCAGTATCGACCCGAACGACAAGACTAAACCCATCGGTTCCCAGTTTTCTGGCATCTGGTACACACGGGCCAACGTTTCAGTTCCCAAAAGCATTGCCATGTTCGTAGTCTTCTTTTCAGTATTTAAATATTCCTACTGAGTTGCAAGCAGAGTGACATCGGGCGACTTCCGTGCCTTGCTGGTTGAAAAGGATGACGAGACTGTGGTTATTTCCCCCGACTGGTACGATAGTGGGTTTGGAAGCGATGTGGAGGCTTGGATCCTTGTACGTACCTCTGAATCTCTGGGAGAGTTTCTGTTGATTGAATTGGAATGAAATTAGGAAAAGGTATGATTAGTAAATTCAAACTCGAATCTGTGGCATCTGGGAGTAGTGCAAGGAGTCTGATGAGCGTCATGTACCGCATTATGGAACTACAATCTATTTCTAGCCTTTTGTTTGAGCACTTCTCGCCACGACTCAGACATAAGAAACTGAGGGCGACTGCGGTAGTTCACGAATCAAATCTAGACTCAGAACTACCCAAGATGATCATTTTTCACTTTTAATCGATTTAGATAATCGCCATGATCCTGGATTCTCTCGTAAGAAATATCCAGGGAGATTGCCAAGCTCTTCTCTCCCATCCATGGAGCGTCTTCCAGTTCGACGTTCGAAAATCTCACGGTTGATGAAGGACAGGTATCATGAAAGAAGTGTTATCCTTGAGGACGAATCTGAATCTAAAGCATGCTTCCAAGATTGACTGATCTTCCACAACCCGTGCGGTGTTCTAGATGCATCGCTGGAGTAGTATGGTGCTTGCGAACAAATTATTTATGGTCCTTAGGCTTGCATCCGTAATTGGAGAGAACGGCCGGGATGAATTATCCACCTTCGACCGGCCAGGAATGACACTATTGAGTTCATTCATGAAATGATTAAAAACTGAATCTTTAAGATACAATAGTGGCTCGAGGAAGCTTAACGACGCAAGGTGCACCCTCCATCGGAGCATCTAGCGGAATGTAAGTGTGGTTGTCTAGTTCTGATTGAACGACATTGGGCATGTTGTGTCTGAGGGCAAGGACACACGGGTTTAGGCGCAAGCTTGGCAGTGAAAAGGGGCGAGAACTCACGAATACTGAAGGTGGCGGGAGGTCGAATGTCGAGCTAACGGGAGACCACAATGTTTGCATTCCACCAAGCCAGAGGATTTCGTATCTGCCTCTCGTGCCTTCACCAATGCTAGATCATCGGCGTCTTCCAACAGCATCCACTTTGCACCATCCCATTCCTCCTCGTAGTGCTTCGCGATCTCATGACTGATCTAGAGCATAGTTTGAGGAAGAGCGTAAAATATGCGATGGGAAACTTAGCACATACCGCCGCTGACAATCTCATAATGAACCGACCACGTTTCGTTTGTGAGCAGCGCAGACACTCCACCCTGCGGTCAAGTGAACACATCGCCTCGGGAGACACCTCTTGCGGGTCTGCACCGCAAACTGCAATGATATCTCTTGCATAACTCGCTGCCTCCTCATCAAATTCGACCTGCTTTCCACCATAATTCCACGGCCACTTTTGAAAGTCACACAACTCAGCATCAGCGTCGTCAGGGACGATACCAGTTCGCGCTTCAAAGAGACACTTGTGTTTTAGAATTCGAGGATACGATATGGGCTCCTTGCACCACTGGCAACAGAAAAATGTCGCTGCGAGATCGAGGCGGGGGAACTCAGGAGGAAGGAGAGCTTGTAGCGACTGATCCCGCGCATCCTTCCATGTGGCACAAAACGTGGCAATATCACCCTTATGAGCATCAAAATCGGCCTGAGTGATATCGGCAGAAGCGGAGAAAACGAGAGATCGGAAGGGCTCCTCTGCATAGAGGTCTGCGAATTCGGGAAGAAGGGTCGGGTGAGGCTGAGTATCCACAAACTCATTGTACATAGGGCGGAGCATACGCATGCGAGAGACAATGAGTTCTGTTCGTTCCTGTTTGAGGCGGAGCACACGTATCTCCTCGACGAAAGCGATCACCTCTAAATGGATGTTCGACCAGACTAGGTGATAAAGTTATGAAAGTGCCACGGACAAGAAAGATATCGGCATACTTTTATCGGTCAATTCTTGCGCCTTCCCAGCTGTGGGCAAGTCTGAAAATTTTCGTGGACCCAAGAAATCCAGTTCGGGGCCCCACCCTTAGGTATTTACTTCAATAAAAGACACGTCAAACGATAATCCGGATATTCACCTTCTTCCCGGAGCCTTTTACACATGCTACAATGTGCAGAACGAATGAATTCGTAAAATTTCTCTGGGCCATTTGAACACTTACGCCTTTTCCCTCTTCAAACGGAGGGCATTGATCTCATCCTTGCGTTGTGCTTTCGCATGCTCAGTCCACTTTTCACAAAGCTTCGCAAACTGAAATGATCATGAAAACAAGGATCTTCGTTTATCAGCACAGTGACGAACCTCACAACGTCTAAGAGAACGTTTTTTCTCCGATTGGACGAATTGGTCGAGTGCTGCGGGCGTTTCTTTAAGCCTTGCTATCTCGGCGATAAGCTCGTCGAGTTTTACTTTCAATCGCAAAGCACTTCTTCGACCTTCAGGGCCATTAATTCACGATCAGAGCGACATGTAAGGGGCATACGTTGGCCAGGTAAACGAATGTACCAAATATTACATAGTTCATTTGCATTCGATTGATCAACGGTCCACTTGAATGGAGCGGTTCTTATAGTCAATGTCAGTTTAGTCACTAAAAAGGTAGAATTCGCTGACTTGATTGGGATACAGACGGTACAGAGCCGTATACCAGCTGCCCAATGTACAAAGGGCGTGCTGGAGCCACAATTCTACGAAGCAAAGAAATCTGTCAGTCGGTGGCATAATAATGGAAAACTTGATCCTGACGTGACACTGAGTACCAAAAAGCAACAAAGCGTAATGAGGATACGACATGTCTTGTGGCAGCATGGGTGGTTTGTTCTCTTCGATGTTCCAGAAGGCCTGTCTATATTTTAACACACGATGTTGTCATGCTGCAGGTAGGCTTACGGATTTCCAGATATTGTTAGCCCTTCGATTCAGCAACATTTCACGGAGAAATCTGTTGGCTCGACACAGATGGAGAAGATCCGTAGGTTGGAGGTGACTAAATGTCTCGAAGAGGATGTCGAGAGGCATCTCTGTCATCAATCGAAGCTTTCCCCGAGTACCTCTTGTTTTTCGTTCGATCGAGAAGTACAATACACAGTGGTTCTAAGTAACTGATATGATCGTGTTGCTACAGGTCACGGGCAATCAAAGAGAGGGGAGAGTATAAGTGGAAGGCATCGGTGGCTCAATTCCGTCGATATTGCATGCGTCGATAAGACGTTTCCGCAAATCGACCAATTGACTCTGTAGTGCTATATGGAAGAAATATGTATGAGTACGTATGCCCAACATGAACGACGGTGAATCACTCACCTGCGCATGGCCAAAGACTTGTCATTACTTCAACCGGAAAGAGAATAGATTTTGCTAATACCAACGCATCCTTAAGGCTGCGGTCGTAGTTCCACAGCGTTAAGCAGCTTCGAAGATACTTATTGGTGACCTGGACAATGCACACTCGGAAGTTGAGTAAAACTCACATTGATAGTTGGTTCGCAAACCAGGTCACTTGATATGGGCGCCGCGTTAACTGTTGACCCTGCGGGCTTCCTAGGTGGGTAATCGCCGATGTCACAATCTGAACCACGCGATCTTGATACCACACTACAACCCAAGTGCCATACAAATCAGAATCGCAAAAGAAGAGAATAACATCTACTCACGCCACTCCTCAGCTTGTTTTCGTTTGAAGATAGGCGGACCGCTGCCCAGACCTTGTAAGCTAAGGATGAAGGTTGAGGCGATGTATACCTACTCAGACGTTGAAGGTACAAACCTGCGCAACGTTTGCGTGACGGTGATCTGCGTGCTATGAGAAATCAAGTCAGACAGACGTCTCTCGTGAAGAAAAGAAGGGCTTTGCACGGGCGGCTTACTTGTACACATACTCGCGGCACATGTACATGAGCCCCGTGTCGAGATTACATGTATGAATCCGAAGTGAATCTTGCAACGATTGCGCCTCAGACCAAGCGTCATAAATCAATTCAACCTTCTCATCGTTCTCTATCGTAGATGTTCGCAAACGGTTGGTGAATGTCCACAGCAGCATACTACGGCAGTAAAGCGCCCACACGGACTCCTTGGTTGACGGAGACGTACTCGCCCGGAACGTAGGGGACACTCGATCTAGAACTTCACCTGGGAATAAGATGGCGTACTGACACGTCAACTTGAGTTGTATTGGAGAATAAACTTTGCAATGGATCAACTTACATTTGCCGAGTCGAGCAGAAACAATTCCGGCGGCGCTCGATCGAAGGCGACACACTGCGACACATGATTACACATGAGGCTTAACGCACCCCAGCAGAGACGACGACATTCCTCGTCACGAATTTCACTGTCGGTCCAGGTGGGATCCCATGGAGGTATGTACGACCATGAAGAAAAAAGATTCGGTGCTTGAGCGGAGTCAGAAGGTATACACGTGCACTTTCTGTCAGGAGAGTCGTCGGGGAGATCAGTCATTGGTACACATCCAGCAGGGTAGCTGAGGACCTCGGGATCGGTGGCATCGATAGTGGCGAGGCCAGTTGTCCGGATGATATAGTCGAGCGTCACCAAGGCTTGTGCCATAGCAAGCCCGGCATATATAAAGGCAGGCTGAATAGATAATCTCGACTCCTCGTCCATGAGGATCTTGATGAAGTAGTCCATATTGAGAAAGCAAAGCCAGTGTCCAGTATCGTTGAATCTACATCGTCAAATGGGTTATCAATTCAAGCAAATGAGGGTCTCTTACGTACAAATATCTCAAGTCCCGTTCAATGTGCTCTAGCCTAGTGTTAAGAGGCTTGAGAGTGAGGCATAGAAGCAGCCGAGGCCATTACTTACGGACATTCTTTGAGGAAGGAATCCCACCACATTCTCTGCGTCTGTTTGACAGTCGGCGAAGCAGGGATTCGTAGCTTCTGATGTTGGGTATGAGGTGACCTCATGACGTTGACATCGAGCTGCCGCGGAAAAGAAGACTTTATGTAGGGGCTTTGTTCAGAGGCATATGGAAGGTGTCGGCGAGACGTCGGGGAATGATCGTGCTACGTGGCGTTAATCAGTCAAAGTCTCAGCATAGATAGAGTTAATCGACTACAAACAACGACGGGAGCTAATCCCTCGGTAGCGATCCTTAACTCAATCGGTGTCCCCGAGTGATGATGAAGCCGTTCCTGAGGACGTGCTTGTGATCGTTCATGGTGCCTCGATGATGACGACGAGGACGAAGGCCTCTCGTTCGCCATGTTCTCCTTGGCCTTGGATGTTGTTGGTGATGGTATAGGTTCGTGGGCGGATGAAGACCGATCGACGGTCGTTCGCTTGCGTTTCGATGGAGGAGGCAAAGAACCGTCTGGAGGCCGCTTTTTACATCTCCGGTGGCGCGTACCAGGATTCTTATCTGGACCCCGTCGTTTTGGAACTGAATCGTACTCGCATACGTTGGATCGTCGGACGCAATTGTTACACACGGGTCTCGTTGAGTCGCAACGGATTTTTCGACCACGGCTGGAGAGAAAAGTAGGGTAGCAGTGAGCACAATCCGTTATATGGCTTAATGAAAGAACTCATGATGCGGGTAGGACATGTAGTACATACCATTGACGACAGGCTATGACAGCCGAGGATATCTCCTTTCTAGATTCGCGTGAGTTGCTTGCTGTCGCAGCATCCACAGAAGGTTCTTTTCGCTCAGATGGCGATAGCATGGAAGGTTTGTGATCGCCATCCACAGGAACTACAGCGGGCGTTCTAGCTTGCCGAGGGTGAGTGTGGTCATGGGATGGTCCACTAGGCAACCGTCGTTCTGTGGAGGTAATATACCTCGAGTCGATGGTTCCACCACTCTGGGGGGGAGGTAGACGTGAGTTTGGTAGGTGTTGAACAGGGTAGTCATGCGAAATGTCGTCACGACTTGGAAGAGCAACGGTGTAGTAGTCTGGGTACGAGACAGTGTGGGTGTTCGGGCCTGAAATGTCTAATGGTATATCGGGAAGAGGGGGCTGGGCGATCAAAGACGTCGTGTAGTTGTATTGCGGCGCAACGATGGCCCCGGCACGTTGTACTTCCAATTGATCATGTTGATACCGGACTTTTTTGAAAGAAGTCAGACCACAGAATGCAAAATTCCTGAAGTGGCTACGATAGCAACAACTCACAACTGTCACCGTGCGGAGGAGAAAACGAAGTTCCGAAGTGGGTTGGTGACTGCAATCCTGAGCTTTCTCTACTCGATCTTGTTCCTTCATCGGGATTTATGCCATGGCGAAATGGAGAATAGATGTCGCGGCTAGAGCTCACTACCATGCTCAGAGGAGCGGATGAAGAGAGAGTCGAGGACGCCAGTCAGAGTGCCGTGTGCCACGCGAGTTAGGGTTTTGGAAGGGGCTAAGTTCTCGTGCCCACGGTAAATTTCGAATCCAGTGACTGAGTGAGAAAACCTTATACAATGATAACAGATTTGATCAGAAGATCACCGTAGATCTCTCCTTTTTTCAGCCGTGCAAAAAAGAATGGACCGGCGACTTATCAGTCAGCAATTGCGACAAAGATTGCACGGAACGGTTTTGAGATCAGGAAGATAATAGAGCGCAGAAGCCCTACATTCACTGACCGTTTGGCAGTCTACAAAATGGCAGCTAAAAGCAAGAGCTCAAGGCACGGTAATATGTCGGGAATGAATCGCAGAAGGCAAAAACATAAGCTGTGGGCAGCGCAACCATAATTACACTGTCAAACCTTTGCCGATTTGGGTTGATAAGGGCCATCAAAGCCCATATGTAGATAGATCTTCCCACAGTTACAACCAAAACTCTGGATGTTCCTGGTCGCTATCCACGTGAGCGCAACGTGCGCCGAAAACGTGGGCTGCGGTATGCTCTTGAACGGCCTCCACACAACATTCCCACTCTGTCGAGTCTGATGCCCACTTTCATGACAGCGGCCGCCTCTTAGTCCCATCGCCCAGTAGCTCTTTTTTACTCTTTCTGATGAGTTCATGTGCATCAAACCGATTTTGGATTCAGCGCTGGTCGAACCTGGGTCTACACGCATGTTTCCCAATCTCCAGACACACGTCAAAGCATCTCCAACTGGAAACCTTTTGCCAAACCATTGAAGCTCTGAGCCTCAAGATAACTCTTCGGTTGGCTTGTCGAAGCTAGCCTCTTTCCGCTATTATACTTGGCCCAGCGGGCCGTTTAGAATGCCGAACGGCTCTACTCGTTGTCTTATGTTTTACTTTTTTGTCATCGAATATCCGCGATCTCAACGCTAACTTGAGCGTTCGCCGTTGAGCTGAGGATTTCGGTGTTCGGGAATTGTTTCACACTAATAGCTTTGCTTCCCTTGATACATGATCATGTTGAACGAAATCAATCAGATTTTGTCTCATATTCCACAGAGGAAGATTCGCTAGGTGCCTGGCCATGATGTCGTCCGATGCATTGATTATTTGTGTCTTCGTGCGGACTACGTGTCTTTGCAACGTTACGTCTTTTTGTGATCACTCTACGCAACAACCTTTCCCTCTTGGGCACTTGCTTGTTCACAGCATCATGCATTTTTCCACGATGTCATGCACTGAAGAGTCACTTGGGAAAGTTTCTCTTCCTTTTTCGTCTCTCATTACGACAAACATGCTGTAAACAGAGGTAGACTGACGACTTCCGCATGTTCTCGACTCGTGTTTTAGCCTCATGCCATGAAACCTTGAAGCAAATCTACACAGTAGTCATTTAATTTTCGACAATAGAATAGTGGTCGAGGCTAACGACTATCTTACGCTTCTGGGTGGTTAGCAATTCTTTGTTCGTACAATTAACCAGGGGCATCCACAATACGGTGGATCTATGGATTCCGGATGGTACCACCCTGATATCCACCCTGGGGCCCTTGCGCCCAAATGAAACCATCATATATTTCCTGTGGCGTCGATGGATTTGCTACGCGGCGGGGATACTGTTTAACAACTAACAATGAGTTATGTGGCTGTTCTCGAATTTCCAAATAACAATAACTTTCTAGTTGGTATTCAGTCAAAGTTCTACTATGAAGCAAAAAGCAATACGTATAGATAGCTCTCCTTCCTACCAACTTCTTCACTTCTACGCGGCACGAATCGGCAACTTACTACTACTCGGTGACCATCATCGCCAGGGACACCATATGCGCCTAGTTGGCAGGTCCTGTCTCACGCCAAATTAGGCCTCATACAGAGTCTGTATTCCGTATGAGGCCGTGACAAATATACATATTTCTGTGGGGCTCTCGGGACTCGGTGCGTTGCCCACATAACGTCAGGCCAGGTACACGCAAATATCACAGGACCTGACATTTGATAAGGATTTTAGGACCGCAAAGCCACCTTTCTTGATTTGGAACATCAAGCAAACCCCAGACTTGTCGCATTTCCATTGAAAACTATGTAACATTGACGAAACACGATTGAAAATCTCGACAGTTCTCTTATGAAATTGCACCAATTGTACAGATTAAATAATAATTGTCAAGTCATAAATCGCCTCGACAACGCAATGGCGCCACTGGGACTTGCCGCGACGACAGTCCATTCATTTGATGCTGATCATGCAACGTGCATGTAGATCGATACTGTAGCTACGACCTTGCCAATGGTTACCTTCAGTGGTCAGCTGCAATGCTGAATGGAGCAATACAATCAGATATCGTCGACGGCGCCGCATGACTCCGTCTGACACTTGAAGAGGCTGTAGTTCAAAAGGTATCCCATTCTTGCGCCTGATCTCACTATTCAGAAAAGCATACTCAACGAAGCCTCCGCATATGGACACTTCCAAGAAACGACTAGATGTCCAGTTCCCATCCAGGGCAGAGGCGACGGATAAAATCTGCGCTGCGATGCTAGCAACTGCCATGGTAGATGCACTCGGGGGACCAACGGAGTTCCACAGACGCTTCACATTCTCGCTAGTGACAACAATGGTGTCGAACAATAACTTCTCTCTCCCACGAGGAGTCTGGACCGACGATACCTCCATGACCCTGTGCCTCGCTCGATCCCTCGCGACATACAGGCGGCCAAGTTCAGAAAGCAGTACATCGGAGCAAGGCGGCTTCGACGAGAAACATCAATTGCAGGCATACACAGCGTGGTATAGACATGGAACCCTGTCTGCTATCGGACGCTGCTTTGATATAGGAAGCACGATCCGAAGAGCGCTCCACATCTACGAAGAATCAAACCGTGACGTTAACGCTGCCCTCCGACATATCCAATATGAACTAAGTAGCGAGGATTGCTCAGGAAACGGGAGCTTGATGCGTGTGTTGCCGATCGGGCTAGCCTATTGGAGAGATGAGGATTTAGCGAGGAACTATGCGAGACGAAGTAGCAGGACAACTCACCCAAATGAAATGTGCCAAGAGGCGTGCGAGGTGTGGACGCAGGCGATAGTGCAGATCATGCAGGCCTCGGCCTCAAAGGAACCTAGCTATACCAAACTGGACCTGGTCAAGACCTTTGCAGGATTCCCTTACACAAACATCGAACTTCGAGAAGCTTTAACGTTGCCGGTAGGAACGTCTCCTTTACCGGCGGCCAGGAAGGATCAAGAAGAGTACTTCCATACACACCATCCGGTGTTACGCCTAATCAGGAAGACGGAAACCGACAATAACGCGAAGACGGGCGCCTTCATACAAATTCCCAGCAAGCGTGACGTTCCTTCGAGTGGTTTCGTTCGTCACACCCTCGTTGCTGCTCTGTACTGTTTTTTGGCGACAGAAACCTTCGAAGCGGGCGCGATCATGGCAATCAACCTAGGAGATGATGCCGACACTGTGGGAGCGATATACGCTGGTCTAGCTGGTACCTGGTATGCATCTGCACGGACGAGCAACACGATGAACGGAATTTGGACGGAACGGGTAATGGGATGGAGATCTATGCTTGTTGCACGAGGACTGGTCGAGAAGGTAGCGGACGAGCTTGCAGATTTTTCGGCAAAATTGAGCCTGAAGACGTACCATGAGCAGACGTGAAGAGGGCATTGCAATACATCTTACGTACAGAATAGTTCTTATTCCTAGTTCGATCGATATCAATTTATGCTCTAGAAGTTGCCTATTCAAAGTATAATCAGTGTCTAAACACGTAGGACGCAAAAAGGTTGGTTCAGTATAACTAGGATTATAAAAGGACACATTGCGCGACATTCCACAGAACGGCGTTCGTTTATAAGACATAAAAAGTCTCATCAT